>JANCMA020453433.1:0-10817 GCA_024336925.2 Zoanthus solanderi
ATACACACAAGAGACAAACACAAGGCGAACTCAAGGTAGGTGAACTTTATTTTCAATTTTTTTGTTAATGAAATTTTTACTAAATTTTGTAAGACTTTGTATGGGAAATTTTTAATAGGACTAATTTCCAGCTTGGACAGCCTGTGAGCACACTTGATTGCTTCGAGATTAGACGTGACTCCACAAATCGCTCTCTCAGGTTCGCCAAGAAATTTCCCAAATACCAAAAAAACATCAGTTCTAAAAGCCCAATAAGTATTATATTGCTCCATATTAATTTGCTTTGGCAGTCGAAAGATCTTAAAAAACCAAGAAATTTTGAGTAAAGTTCAGCTGTTCGGCTTTCCTAGAAGGCTTGTGCTATACGCTGCGGCAATTAACGGACCGTTACTCGAGGAAAGGAACACGTTTCTTCTTCTCTCTGATTGGCCCGTAAAAATTTTAACATTTAAAAACATTGTGACAATTTCAATTTATTAAGTTTTACGAGCTGATATTAACAAATTAAGGACATTTTTCGAGATGAAGTGAATGCTCGTAGGTTTTTTTCATCCCCGCCAAATCCCTTGTGAGCTTCTACTGATCGACAAGCAAACGTCTAGAGGAATAAGATAATCTTCGCATTCAATGTCTTTTTTTACATCAGACTTTTAGTTTTTTTGTTTCTATTCATAACACAACAGTGTATTTGATGTCTAAGCCGAATACAGTTATACTACCGTGTAACGATTTAAACATAAGACTAGCAGTCATCATGAATTAGTAAACTATATTCGACGAAGTACAACTCTTGCTCAATGATTTTCAATCGCGTCCGGCACGCTAATTTACCTACCAACCAAGATAACAGTTTTTGTAGTCACTACTCGATCTTCCAACCCGGCAAGATCGACTTTAGAGTCCAAAAATGAAAACGAAACGAAACGTTTTTTACCTAGAAAATATATCACTGCACCTCTTACTGTAGCTGTGACAAATATCTCCACTTATATTTCAGTTTTTAAAAACAAAAACAACCAAGAACAACGACATTTTAAATTTTACAAACTCCTTTATTTGGTATACCCAGGGCCTAGCGCGCGGGGTTTCACCTCATTTTCACTTGATTTTTGCTCTCCAGTGGTCGAATGATGAAAAATTTATTCCACAAGCCCGGGTTGAGCTCGTATTGGCAAAGTAAAATCTTTTTTATTTCTCCCGGAAGGTTGGAGAGTGAGAGTGATTGGAAGCCCTACTATGCCTCAATTTAAATATATAACGAGGGGGAGACGGTGGGGATAGGCCTTCAAATCGATCACTAGCTTTTGCTACGGCTTTGTATAGCATTTATATGAAAACTTGGAGTATCTTTTACATCCATTGATTAAGTTCAAATTTAGACAAAAATGCACTAGAGTTGTGTTTTTAATCCTTTCACTTTTTTGAAAATCCGTGAGATTAAGGAGTTAAGCCTTGAAACCGCGATGTACAGGGATCCAAGGTCATCAGCGCAAACCGTTGGTGACAATGTAAAATATATTCCAGTTTACTTCTACTAAGAAACTATATGCAAAATATTTAACAACGCAAACTTGCAAACAGTCTACCAACAATTAATAATTAACTACATGTAAAAATATTTTATAAAAAAGCAATATAATTATATACCGTCGCGTTTTGGTCGTTTTTAAAATGGATTAACCCAAGTAAAAGCTATAGAAAGTAAAATCGAAGTTTTGACTCTGTGGTATTGGGAAAAATATGAAACGATTCTTCAAAGGCAAATGAAGGCACCGGAATATCTAGTTAGCATTAAAATACTGAAATACAGTGTTTTCTATAAGAATTCAAAACTTTCATTTGAAAATAGTGACACTTAACAAAACACTAATTCATGAAACGAAAACAATTGATGACCTAAAAATATTTATTGTCAAGTTGTGATATTTACGATTTTTTTCAAGAGAGAATTCATTTAAATCGCGTCTACCATGTAATTGTAAAGCCTCGTCTACACTATAGGAGAGCAATTTTTGCTTGACGAGGAAAATTTATCAAGTCTGAAATTTGCTCGTGTAGACGTAGAGGAAAATGTGGCAAGGATATTGATTTATGTTAAACACGAGCAAGAAAACCTTGTCAATGAAAAACTGTAAAGCCTGCTTCACACTAGCGACGTAAGCACATTGCGCTTGCGATTCACACTTGCGATTCGCTTCACACTAGAAGATTTCTGACACAAGCGCAATCGCAAGCGCAAGACAAGCACAAGAAAAACAAAATTTTCCTTTTTCTTGTGCTTGCGCTTGCGATTACGTCGCTAGTGTGAAGCAGGCTTAAAGAAAAACTTATTTATCGCCTAAACGAGCACTACAATTTGACAAGTAAACTTGTCAAGGACAGAAATTGCTCGTGTAGACGAGGCTTAAAGTTGCTATTCTCAAAACCAAACGGTTTTCTAGTGAACCAAACTAACACCTTTCGCGTAAATGCATCTATCAAAACTCAACGACCTTGGCCTTGTGGAATGAATGACAACGCGCTATTGAATATGGAGATTTACGAATGGCCAGGCAGTCATCCACCGTACAAATCCCCAAGATTCATTTACTTTTTTCTGAGCTCACTAAACTTCTTGTTATAAATATATATATAATATGACGATAACAAAATATTATACCGCATCCAACAGAAATATATTAAAACCGAATTGTTTTTCAATTCATAATTGAGATACGCCTTGAAAACCAAGTCCAAAAGCAACCAATAGTCCAGTTGCGATATACCAAAATATAACAATTTTATCAGCGTTTTTATTCTAATAGAAAAAGATTCTTAAGCTCTCAACAATAATAACCAATATTATTAATTTATGAAGTTCCGTCTGCGTTTGAAATTTAAATAATGTATCATAGATGACAAATGTTTTTTTGAACAAAGAAACTACCTACATGCTTGCTTTCTGCAAGTGATTCATATATCGGACAGAAAGTTCTAACAGATTTCATTTAATTTATTTGGTTCACATCGCAGCCCATGAAGTTTGAAATAAATACAGTCTACTGACCATAAATGGCATTCAAATTTTGCTCCTAGCTCATTAATTGCCTTCTCGAAAACATTAATTGAAAGCCGGTTGCTATCAAAATGTGCACAAATGTATTGTATCAGAAAAGCAGCAAATCTCCCTTCTATATTTAGTGATTATTTTTTCGTTTTTAAGGTTCCAATTAACATTTTCAACAAGTGGCATATTTAAAATTATGGCCGATTAATATTTACTACAGAAAAAAACTTATTTATAATTTACAATATAGAAATTTAAAATTATCATTTTCGTTTCTAGAAAGTTTGGACAAGTGCTGACTGATAAATATTAACGCAGCAGTAAGAAGATGCTGAATAGATGACACCTTCAGAATAATCTGTTTGATACGAGGAACATTTTTGCAATACGTTAGACCAAACTGGCAAATATTATGATATTTACTTGACCGATAATTTAAAAAACAGTTAAGCGTTAAGCCTTTTTTGTGGAAAAAGAACATATTCTTTTTATAATACTGAACAATAATTCTTGCTAAAATCTGTTAGGAACTTTAATGTCAAAGACTAATTTTTGAATTTTTGCACGCACAAACTGACAAAGTTGTTATTGCTAAGCAACGACAAACCCTTTTGTTTATACAAATTCTTTGCCAGGAAAAATGTTTCTCAAATTAAGATCAAATACCGAAAGAAAGAAATATTGAGTCTCCAAATAATGTTGAACCGCTAAATCTCCCGCACAATTAAAGTCAATTTTTCGAAGAATAAAATGAGAAAAAGAAAAACAGCTGGACCGAAACTAAGCACGAACACTTTTGACTTCGAATTACATACAGTTTTATTCAAAACACACAGAGAACCGCCCAACAAATTATTGTGAAACTTTTATACAAAAAAGCAATAATCCCTTTATGACCGAGAGAGCAAGCTGACTTGTTAATGAGTATTTACGCTTGTCTCTTGCCAACTGACGGTGATAAAAAGGCTTTTGTTGCTTCATACATAATGAAAACTCCCTTCGCATAAGTAATGTTGAATTAAAAAAAACTGTCCAAATATATGTGAAAACACTTCGACCCATGAAATTCCGGTCAGCAATTTTTAATGATTTTTTATGGGAATCAAGAACAAAGCTAATATACGTCGTGCGAACAGGTGACTCAGCTCCACGGCTATCTTTTAAACAGAATAGAAATTATTTAAGTTTAACTGTATCGAAGTTTTTTTTGTTTTCTTCAATATTTTTATCTCAGTGGGGTTCCATTGCATTACAAAGCTACTAGAGTTGTGGAAATTTGTCTTGCACAAGAATTGACTACCAAACGTTCCACTAAAAAACTCTGCCTCTGGGAGTAAGTTTTGATTGAAGGTTTTAATGATGAAATTTTAAAGAACGGTTCACTCATTAAGGAAACTGATATCGTCACTCGCTCTATGATTAGTCTCGCGTGGACTGTGACTCAGTGAAGCCCTTTGTTATTAAGTTAGACGCGAGTCAACGAATAAACACGAAACTAGCCTCAAAACTTGAAAAAATATTAACTTGCAATTTCATTATGCGATCTATCGACGTGAAAAGATCATTACGAGTCTGTGTCAGCCTCAAGGCAGCCTAGAACACAACAGTGCTGTCAGAAAGCATCAATTCTCAACACGTAATTTCAAGGGAAGCTTTGAATTTTACGAATGGACTTTCCATGGAACAAAGTTCCTCGTCAAATCTGTCTACTGGCAACGCAGTCGAAGAGCTTCCATTCTCCGCATCTTTAGGAATGGTTACAGTGCTATTTGTTGGCGATATTCTCTCTATCGTTGGTAACAGTTTAGTACTGACGGCCGTCATTGGAAACACTAAACTACGAACGAACACGAATTTTTTTATAATGAACCTGAGTGTGATAGACCTTATAGCTGGAGTCTTGCTTATTCCGTTGGTGATCGACTCTGTTTTGAGAAAAACAACACAGCAAGGTCATCTGTGCAATTTTTTAGCCTTCGTAGACTCCGTCTATGCAACAGCTACAGCACTTACTATAGCATGCATAGCTATTGACAGATATCACTCTATAGTAAACTGTCTCCATTACGAGTATTTAGTCACGCACACGAGAACCAAACTGGCTATTGCGTGGACATGGATTCAGTCGGTTGGTATTGCTTTGTGCCCTGTGGCAAAATGGGGTAAATACGATTTTCGCCAATTTCAATTTAAATGTTCTTTACAAGTGCCCGACAAAAACGGCTTTCTTTATTTTAAAGTTATGACCTGTATCGTGGTTCCATATGCAATCACTGTTTTCTGCTATACAAGAATTCATTTAGTCGCAAGACGACATGCCAGAAACATGGTTCGGATACAGATTCAACATAATGGAAAACGCACCCGCCGCACGCATTCGTCGCGCAAAACTCGGCTGGTTTATCTCGTGGTGGGCTTGTACTCTGTTTGCTGGCTCCCTATCTACTCCTTAAAACTAATGCAAACCATTGCCCCACACAGACCTTTATCTTGGCCATTTTTGGAGACTATTTTTACAACCTTAGCTCTATTAAACGGATCTTTTAACCCTTTGGTATATGCGCTCATCACTACGCACTATAGAGCGGGCTTGGTACGGGTCTACAGAAGATTGCGTAGAAGATTTGCGAAGCGCCTTCCTTTAGGCCAGGATCTTAGCAAAAGTTCATTTTCTTTTTCAAAATCTGTTTCGAGTTTTTATCGGTACATGGCCGAGCGTGAGGCGATGCGAAGTGACATGAATTCGTCACGTTGGAAGAACGCCAACCAGCGTGACAGTATTAGCGTTAGCAACTCGAAGCACTCCAGTGGCGACCGCGAGAAAGGACGTAAACAAGGAATTATCAAACAAACACTAGCAATTCCAAATGACCGAAGAAGTAAACTAACTTTGAACATAACAAATGAAAACATGAATGTCGGTAATGGCTTACAAAACGAACAGCAACTTACAAACGCAGAAGAAAGTGAAAAAAATGTAAAAACAAAAGTTGTCAGCAACGAAGGTAATGCCGATGCCACAAAGCAAACTACAGAAATTTCGCCGCCTTCGTCTGAAGATATGTGCAAGGATGAGGCTGACTTAAAGATGGACGTGACAGGTCCGAAAGTGAAAGGAGCAAAGAAAAAATCAATGCGTGAAAAAAATGGCACCGTCAGATACTGTTTTACTTTTAGAAAACGTAAAAGTTAAACATAATGAAAATATGTTATTAATAAAGAGTTAAAAATCATAATTATCTGAGTCCAATTAACGTTTCTTGTAAGCGCTTTTTATAAAATCATGAAAGTAAAAACTTCCCAAAAAAAGGCAACATTTAAAGTGTTAAAAAAATAGAAAAAGCTGGATGAAAAGGGTAAAAAAAAAATTCTTACGCTGCAAGTTTCTCAGGCGGCTGTTTGTCAATGAAACTTTGAATATAATATAAAAACTTAAATGTGAATTTTAAAAATAAAATTTGTAGTTATACGGTACGGTGAATATCAAAATAGAAGGCACGGGTCAGTGCTTGGTCAATGTTGCTATATGATATGCAACAAATAATCAAGATTATGTTTAACTACTTAAGACTAAGTGCATCTTAAGAATTCTAAAAATATTTTCAAAAATTTAGTTTATGCTCAAAATTCAAATGTTGTTATATAAAGAAGTGTATTTGAGGTAACTGACAGAGCGCGAGTAACCCATATTAAAGTGCTGAGTTCAAGTAAGAATGGCAATTTGTGAGCTGCGGTTTCTTTCACGTCTTGGTTGGGTCAAAGACAAAGTTATTCTCATTACGAAAAAGCAACTAAAACATCATTAGAGGCCCATATTCAGGCAAAACCCTCTTTTAATATGGTGCAAATGAAGAAGAGTGAAGGAAGCTACAACTTAACTGTTTAAACTATTTCTATACTTAGTCATAGTGTTGTTTTTGTTCAAAATAGGACACTTCAGAAAGAGATTTCTACTAATGAACCTAAAATGTTTTGATAATATGGAATTAATTTAAGTATAGTTATTTTCAGGCTATAAAAGCATAAAGTTTTTGTCAAAAACAAACAAGCTCTTCATTATTTGCATTAGTAAATAAGTACTAACGACTTAGTAACGACTTTTAAATTTAATTAGATATGAGGCAAGTTGAAGGTCAAATGCTTGTCGGACTCGCAACAAGAAATGAAGATAATAACTGATAAGGCAAAAATTTGCATATGCTGGCTTATTCCAAGCTTCTATTCATATTATTCGTTTACTGACAAGTTAATTTTCACGCACTATATCAACCATTCATTTATTACTCTTGTTTATCAATTTTGTTGCTGATAGGTCTTCACATTTTCTGCGTAGCACGGCATTTTGTACACGGTCTTTCTGCAGTACAGACTAGAAATATGTAGCATGCGCAAGTTTTGTAGCAATTGAAATAAACCCACATATACCGCACTTAAGTGATCCTTAGAACAGATTTAAGTGCCAGGTGGGTAGTTCATGCTAGTTCAACACTTCTGATTTCCCATGCCAAACCAACAATATCCAAATATAGCTAAAACTAGAATCAATTACTGAAACTATTTGCCGCGCAATACGCGGCTAACATAACTGAGTAAGCCGTCGTTTTGCTGCACTTTAGGTTTTCGTGACCACACCTAAAAGTACTCAAGATGATTAGTAACTTTTTTTACGAGTTCGAAAATAATAGTTCAGAGAAGCCTTATTTCCTGTTTAATAACTGTTGGCAGTTTCAGCCTCGAGTTTTACTTATCGTAAACGTTCCAATAAGTTCTTAAGGGAGGGTAGGTTAGGGCTTACTCATTTTTAGACCTTCAAAACAACGGGCTTTTTAGAAGGGGGTCTTATTAGGCATATTATTAGAGAAGTGCTTTTTAGGGGGGAGGTTGTTCTGCGAGATGGGGGCCTTAGTAGGAGTTCTTAGAGAGGCGGTCTTAAAGTACATATGAAACGAAATTTTTTATTAGTTTGTTTAAAAGAGCTTTCAAAATGATGAAGAACAACGTTTATTTTATTGTGATAGCACTCTTGGTTGCGGAGTTATTTAAAATTTTAATTTATGCAAATTAGAGGACTTGTGACGTCACATAGCAGGACCCCACTGTAGCAGGACCCCACTGATAACATTACTTTGTACTGAAGGGTTATCCTGGGTAAATATTCCAATTATTATTATTATTATTATTACATAGTGGACACAAAATTATGTAAAATCACAAAAAATGGAATATCACTGAATACTTTTTCTGTGTAGAACTAAAACGTTTTAGACTTGTTATGCTCATCACAAAGTTCCTCAATATGGCTCACTGTGACGTTTCCATGGCAAAACAATGGGCTCCAGGCCCTCTCTACCCAAAGGGTAAAATCAGAGTTTCCCTCTCCAATAAGTGTTATTTGCTCTTGATGTTCATTCAGTGGGTGTGAGCGAACATGGCCATTACACAGCACGAGCACAAGGAAGTCTGTTAGACTTTGGAGCAACAAAGAAGGCATTTTTCACTTCGAGAAGGTAGAGGTCTGGTAACAAGTATGCTGCTATAGTGACATCACAATCACTATCGTAATGTGTAGTTCTGGCAGCACATCAACCCTGCAAAACTTCAATGCTGCATACTTAGAATTTGCAAAGATATTCCATATTTTGTGATGTTACATAATTTTGTGTCCACTATGTGAGTTAAAAAAATTGATGATCGAAAAGTATTTAATTTTGATCCATTCATGTGAAACTTTTAAAAAACGATAATTGAAGTGTGAACTTAAGTTTCATCTAGGGATGTCAAAAAGAGAAAACTAGCGCACGATTTTCTGCAAACGATATGAGTTTTAGAGTACTAAACGAATTGTTTTAACTCATTTTTATATGTCACTATTTTTATTAAGTTAAGGACATGGCTATTAATTTTGTAATTTTGCTCCAAAGTTCTGGATATACCCCGCAATCACACACACTAATATAAAGGTTAGTTTCGGTTTAATTGGTACTTCTTAATTTTCTGGCTATTTCAGCCTAATTTTCATTAATTTGTTCATCTGATAGTCGGGGAAACATCACATTTGTCTCATATTATATCTATACCATTTTAACGGGAAATGAAATTGAGTTTTGCTTGTGGCGTAACCATAACTTTTTGAAAACCCCATCTGTTCATACTGACCCAATAAAAATCTCTTAGCTTGACCAAAAATGTCTTACTACGTTGGTTCTTATACAAACAAAGCATTGCTTCGTTGTTTCTTAACTATAATGACTACGTATTTTATTGAGATATGGAGAAATAGTTTATCTAATTCACGTAAAAACCTGAACGATACTTAAACGTTATTAAAAATGAAAAAGTAAAAAAGTCTTTAACTAACTTAAGAGTAAGTAACCACATTCTGAACAAGGAGCTTGAACAAAGGACGATATCAAAAAGACTGAAGCCTTGAACAAGGACGATATCAAAATGATCGAAGCCTTGAAAAAGGACGATATCAAAATCCAAAATTATCCCGGGAATATCGATGTTGCCCAATATACTGTTTCCGAAATGGAACTAAACATGTTGAAGATGAATTCCATCTAATATTTGATTGCCCTGCATACAACGATCTTAGAGACTGAAACCTATTTGAAACGCTCAATGACAAAATGCAAATTAACCTATCATCCCTTTCTCAATGGATTCAAACTTTTACTGTTTTAAATCCCGACTCTTCAGAATGTTACCAAGACATTGCTTTGTTTGTATATTCTTGCATAAGAATAAGTATTGAGTAAGATCAACTCTTGTTATATAATGCTTGTATTTTTAGACGATTTTTAAGTCTATTACTGTTGTTAGAGTAAATTGCATCATATTTTGGTAATTTTAATAATGCTTTGATAATACTGAAAGGTCATGGCAATAAAGCTTATTATTATGTTATTATGTTATTACTAGAACCTCTCGTCTTATACTTACCGAATAACTACCTTTTGATTGGTCGTTTCAGAGTGGAGCACCCAAGGATAATCATTCGCAAGGGTCATATTGGTGTCGGGTTTTACTTTATCTTCTCCGGTTCTGTGTTCGTCAACGTGGAGGAGCTGTTGTTAAAATCAGGCGAGACCAGTTGGCATACATCCATCATCCTTAGCAGGGGAGATAGCTTTGGTGTAAGTTACAGTATCAATCGGATACTATTTCCTTGATAATTGTTCTTTTAAACGGAAACGAATGAAGCTTTCTGCTTTTAAAAATTGATGTGATAAGCATGCCAAAATCCATTCTTCAGTAACAGACTGTGGTTAAAATTTTGCGGTCTTGAGTTACATTAACGTTTCTACTAGTTTTTAAACTCCTGTCGTGTACATTATAAGAAATTTAAAATACTTCATTGCTATTGTAATCACATTGTTTAAGCTAGTTTAAAATATGCAGTTCTTCACTTGCATTAGCACTCTGCCAAAACATGTATGTAAGAAAATTTACTTTTAAATTTACATTGAAATGAAATGAGTTTTTTCTTAAAATTTTGAAATTTAAAATCTTTATACGGATAAATAACAAATACTTAACGGTATAGCAACAATAACAAAATTTCAACCCTCTTACATTAATATAAGATGTAGAAAACTTGAGGTTTTAACTCTGCTAAAGTTGCTTAAGGCCACTCTCTACCCTAAATTTTGGCGAATAGTGAAGGAGTTGAAAGAAGTATTTGAGTCGGTAGAATTTTGAGGACGACCGCCAAATCGTCCCTCCAGACCATGCGAAAGTGCAACTTTGGTTAGAGGACGCTTTGGCG
>JANCMA020453535.1:0-10816 GCA_024336925.2 Zoanthus solanderi
TTATCATATACATATCGAGATTCCGTTTCAATTTTCACCAAAAATGTTTTAATCATAAAATTGAATTAAAAGCGTACTAGTAACTAATAGTTTTGTTGACGATATTTAAAACATGATGAGAACAAAGATTCTGAAGTTTTGTAAGTTACCAATTTTGAACTCTTTAACTGTTGTACATGGCTAACAAATGATTCTTTTGCAAAATTATGAAACTGAAAAGAATTATGAAATTGTCCTAAATAGTTCGATCAAATGAGCACAACGTTTTATGATACTTCACGACTCATTATGGTTTGATAAATAAGTATCTAGTACAAAAACAATATATTAAGTTACTTATGATCAAAGATTCAAGTCTCTTAAACATTCTAAAGTGAAAACTGAAAAACCGTGAAAGGATTTACAAACTGATCTAAAGTGTTTGCCCAAGTATATGTAGGACTTCAATGCTTAATAAAATTGAATTGAACTTAGGCAGAACTACAGGTAAACTTTTTCATATAATTATCTCAACTCATTTCCACCCTACTGATTCATCCAGACTTGCAGTGTGCCACCCTCGGCACTGTACATGGCTGTTGCTCCATACAGTCCTATGGAAGAAAATGAGATGGCATTTCAGGAAGGAGATCTGATTGAGATTTTAAGGCTAGGCAAGGAAGGATGGTGGTTTGGACGACATCTTACAACCATGCAGGAAGGGTGGATACCAGCAAGTTACCTAGAGCTTAAAAACAGCTGAGCTGGAGAATTTATTTGGCAGTAGCGCTCAGAAATAATTTATTATTCAGAAGAGACAATAATTTGTTTTGATTAATTATTGTCATTATGAAAATTTCCAAAGTGTCCAAAGATGTACACTATCATTCTTCAGTTTTTCACTCAAGTTTCAGTAATTTTTTTTCGGAAAAATAGCGTTGAGAAATTTGCAGTGAAATTATGTTGCATATTTTCTTAAAAAAACATTTTTTAGACCATAAGATGTCTGAAATTACTGTATTTACTCCACGAACCGCCGCGGTGCTTATTAAATTTTCGTATTTTTTGGTGTGGTTCTTACCGCGGGCGGCGCTTATTTGAAATACGAACTTTTGCAATACAAATGAGACGACAAGTTTTCTCCCGTAATGAGAATTTATTTTGCAAATTTACATTGAGATGATTGAGTGTAAAACTCAACACTGCGTTTGTTCTTTCTCTTTTATATCCGTCAATTAAAATGGTCTACATGTTTGAAATTAACACCGCATCGGCCACTGGAGTACGGCGCTTATTCGGGCAAATATGGTACTGCTTTTGAATTCAAAGCTGCCAATGCTTTGGCTTCTGAAATAGCTAGCTTTTTCATTAATATCGTGAACAAATTCTTTATGCTCAAGAAACTATGAATGCTTATTAAATCTTATTAATTCTTTAGAATGAAATGAGAAAATAGAAAGGTCTTGTTACTAACTTTATTATGAAGTCCGTAGTGCTAAGACTTTTCAATGTTTTTTTGGAACATTGTTTTTGTACAAATTTTCATCATAGAACCTGCAATTTTGTTAAATTGTACATGTATGTAATTGAAGCATAATTACTTGAATAAAATTATGATCACAAGAACTTTCACCAAAAGTTATTTGTCAAACAGTTAAGCCTCGTCTACACGAGCAAATTTTCCTTGACAAGTTTGCTTGTTAATTTTTACTGTTTGTTTAGTTGATCAACAAATTTTCCTTGACCGCGTCACACCACTCTGAATCTGCCACTGCAAGTGAGAACTTTGTTGTCGTTATTCGGTTATAAAGTTTATAGATTTTTGTAAAGGTGTGATCTTGTATACCGTGGAAAGTGTTTATTATTCAAGGGTTTCTTTTTCTATTCTTTTGTATTGAAAAATTGGTCTAAAATGTTTTTACGTTTGGCATTAAAAAGTCTTAAAAAGGTCTTAAATTAGTTGGCTTCTGAGCTGCAGGAACCTCTTTCGTCAATATTTTCTGCTCGTTTAGATAATCATCAAGTTTTCCTTGACAAGTTTCGGTTTACTAAATCGCTGATAATATCTTTGCCACATTTCCCTTGTTGTCCGTCTACACGGGCAAATTTCATGCTAGCATGCTAGCTTTTCCTTGACAATAAAACAAATATTCATTTTTTCCCCATCTATACGAGCAATAATTTTTTTTTTTTGTCAAAGAAAATTAGTCAAGAAAAAATTGCTCGTGTAGACGAGGCTAAAGAAAGCAATAGAAACTAGCAGAAATTTCAGTATTGAAGTACAATTTAACTAGCCAGGGCTGGACCCAATGATTATGTAATATTTTTCCGTAGTTTATAGGAGTTACATTCAGTCCAACTGTAAAAAGTAATTTTGTTGATTTATATCGAGTATAAAAAAATTAGAGAGTATATATTTGTTGGACTAAGGAGTTTATTTAATCGACGTTAATGCCTTTTACTGAATTTGCTGTAAAACGGAATTTGAATTTGATTATAATTATAATGGCGCTTATAAAAATATTGTATTTTCAGATGAATGAAATATAAGACTAGTATGAATATTGTAGTTCTTCTAGTTACCAATACTAAATGAGGTTGAGTATTATTGAATAAAGGATTGCGGAGTCTACCCGGCATATTTTTCTCCAATTCCCCTGGGGTGCATACAGCGATAGCGTGGTCAGAAAATGCAACCAGTTAAAGGAGAACTGAAGCCTACAATCAACCTTTTTTAAATAAAATCCTTAAAGGTGTGGAAACCGGGTTAGAAAGTTTTTTTCCTCGTGTCGTGGTGATTTTCCGAAAAATTAGAGTTTAAAACACGTCACTAGGCGCCACTTTGTACCGGCGGCTCAAAAACAGAATCAGCGGAGTAAGAAGGAGGTTATGACGTCAGATATGGGGAAGATCTTTAAGAATGTTTACTGCGATCAGTGTGTGGGTGGGTTTGTGATTTCAGCGCTCGAATATTCTTGTTTATGCTGAGCCACTGTAACAGTTTAGAGAAGTTGTGTGTTCATAATGGTCATAAACTTCACGCATGCGCTGTATTTTAACTGTGTTTTGTGTCTGAACGCAAAAAAAAAAAATTAAAGATAATGAAGCCCATTTTATAAATCAGGCATTTCTTCGAAGCCCAAGTAATTACACATTGGTATTGGTAACAGTATAAAACTTATTATCTTTTGAAAGAATTTCATATGAACTAAAGAAAAAAATATGCATGGATGGAGAAGAATCTTTTCAGTTTGTAATGCTTGGTCTCAGATTCTTGCCGAGTGTTTAAAGTCTGTTGTAATCCTCTTGATGAACATTTTTCCATTTTTAGCTCGTGGAGCTTGAATGTCACGTGTTAGGAATAGAATGTTCGAAACCAAATCGTCTTAAGATCTTCAAAAAGTTCTTATTCGGCGGGGAATCATAATTTGGAATATATCACGTGATCTGTGGATGCTCAGTTGCCCCAGATTCGGAAACGTGCAGCATGCAGACGTGTACAATAGGATAACAATCGCTCTTTTAACTCGACCATTAACCCACGACTCGCGTAAATGTGTCTAAACATAAAGTTATCTTCAAGACCGTAATCAGCATTTTTAAGAGGGGGGGGGGGATGGTTCGAAATCACCAAAAGCTGTTTGGTTTGTGATAAATATCGCAGTGAGATCGCTCTAAAAATTGACACAGTGAAGGATCGCTTCCTTCCGTTTCAAGTTAAAAAGCAATGCAAGGAGGCAAAAAAACTTTCAATGATTTATTGCTTTGAAGACTAAAATGTGCATGTTATAGAATCGCCCACCTTAGGACTGACCAGCAAGAATATTGGCGAGGTGTGAGAGGGAGTGGGGTTTCGGAACCCCTGGAACCCCCCCCCCCTGGCTACGCCCCTGTAGTTACTGAAAATCCTATAAAATTTTTCGATTGCTGTGGAATGTTGAAATTATCAGCTGATTACTGAGTCGATAATTTAATCGTAGTTTTAAGCTTAATTTAACTTGAAAGCCTAGCGAAAGAAGGAGTTTTGCTCCAAAGACGTATTTGATTATGCGAGCTCGAATAAGAAACAACATCAACAGAGTTAAGGATGTCAAAATATTTGCTTAATGTTAAAATTTGGCTAAAAGTTAAAATGTTTTAAGAATTTCAACACATTTTAACTTTTAGCCAAATTTTAACAGAGGTAAGGGTGTTTTGAAAGTAACTGATTACTGAGAAATAGCCAAAATATTGACTGATTGAAGAGAATTGAAAACTGGATACCCCATTTATACCCTATTGAGGGCTTTTAGTTTAATTGAAGAAGGCCAGTAAACATGAGGCATATTTTATTGTCAGCACGGAGCGGTCTTACCTCAAGTGAACTAGAAGACATACTGTCGTGTGACATGGAGGTTCTGAGTGACGTTTTTCAATACTGGACACCACCCATTCGCCGCCTTCCCCCGCTGCTATGGGTACGAATATACAGAGACCTGTCTTCCTTCCTGGTTGACAGGGGGGCCAATGGTGCACGTGTCACAAGTTGGTATCATCGTCAGTTCACTGAAGCGGCGAGGGATCGTTATCTCTCTGATATACAGCAGAAAAAAATGTTTCACAGTGCCATCGCTGATTACTTTTTATGTAAATACAGTGAAGGTAAGTATGTACTTGTTCTACTGTAAATGCGGCTCAACATTACGTTGGAATCAGTGGCTCAGCAACTCCCTTTTTGTAATTATTACTGAGGCCAAGTTTGCACCGCGGTCTTAAGAATGACGTTGAGAATGACAGTTGCGGTTATATTTGCAGCTTAAGCAACTGGAAAAAGAAACCTGAACTAAACTTTCAGACTTCAACGGAATTCGAACCCGTGACCTCAATTCAGCATGCACTCTAACCACTGGAAGAGTAGGTCACTTTCAGTTGATCCATCAATGCCACTCTGAGGTGCACGACGATTATTGAGGCTGAGTTGGTACCGTGAGTTATTTTATTACATAGATATGAGTGAAGTGAATTCGGTTTTCGGGTTTTTTCAAGAAGTATTTTTGATGAACCCTTTCCCTACCAACATACCGTGTTCACACAAGGAATAAATAATTATTTTAAAGTTCCTGTGAGGTAAATTTACACAGAGAGAAATAAGAGTTTTTGCCGCCCAAAGTTCGAACTCAACCACCAAAACTGGATCCATTTTTGCGCGGCCAAAACGATGGTTGTGTCGTAGGAAATTGTTCCCACGACTAAACCTACATTGCTGACAAGTGTAAAACGAAGGCAAAAGGGAATTTTGTGTGGCTGATGACCCAAATTCGACTAACTATCTAAATAATTGGTCCGCTCCGGGCGAGGCGAGGTAAGAAAAGGGAGACAAACGTCGTTGCACATAACTTTAGTCTCTGGACCCACTATTTTCCGATGTTTCGCTCATTTTAGACGGTAAAAATTTTGATTTCTCTCGGTTTTGAACATTTCAAATTGTTAACATAAAAAGCATTTTGGCACAAAAAAAAAAAAAAAAAAAAACTTCATAGGCACTTTAAGTGTTAAACCTATTATCTTTTTTAAACTTCCATTTTCTGTGTGTGTTTCCCAAGTCTTTTTTCGTAAATAATTTTTTTGGTTATTGGTGTTAAAATGGCATTCAATTCGTTTAAGTTTATAAGCTGCAGACTCTTGGTTTATTAGACTTGGATAGCTAATCACATGGTATCTCTTCTGGGTTTTAGGAAAAGGTTCAAAGTCACCAACAGTGATACAAGGGAAGCTCTTACGTTCTGTTAGTGTTCTTGACCAACCTTTAAAGCTAGCAGGAAATACGTACAACCTCAGAAAACTTTACGAACTTCCTTATCACCTCATCTGCAGCGAGCGATGGGAAGATCTGAAATCCGAGGTTTTGTGCAACTTTTCATGGTTATCAGCAAAGATCAAAGGACGCTCTCTTAGGTTGGTTGTATTTTCTTAAAGGTTGATCATTGCAATTGAGTTTGTGTCTTTGTTATTAACAATGATTCTATGAAAAGGTCTCGGTGGTTATTTATGTAACTCAGGAAATAAAAGCTTTGAAAACATTCAGGCTCAAACAGTATTATAAACTAATTTGGATATTACGTGCGTTTTGATTGGTCAACAAGTGTGTTTTCATAGCGGTATGAAGCATGAAAATGACGTAAGTGATATGATTAACTTTTATCCACGTTATGAGAATTTACAGTTTTCGTGAAAGAAATAAAACTATTCATACATCCTAAGTGCGTAGTCTTTCTTAAGTCGAAAAATAAAAAACTTATAAAAGAAATAAAACATGTTCGCCGTGCCTCTGTAGCTTGGTAAAGCCCTTGGCAAAGTTTGGGAGAATTCTTCAGCAGATTTACCAGGTTATGAAGGCACGGAGAACATGTTTTATTTCTTAACTATAACCCGTTACTTTTGCAGTCTTTTGCAGTGCACAAATATAATTTGCTAGACATTGTCGCAGATTTAAACCCAACTAATTTTACTTTTTTCCCCCTCTTTATCATATAAATAATGTTAATGTTTTTTGATAATCGGACGGTTGGTTTTCCAAAGTCCTTTAGAATTGGGAAAATTTTCTGCCATCTTGGTTCATGACCGCGCACTGTAAGGGACTGGGAAAAATGGGGGATGAACCGATCCTGATTAAAATACCACAATAAGCGAATAAATTCAAACATGCAGACAAACACAAAAATGAGTTATTAACAAACTAAATATATTGTTGCAGAAGTACCTAAGAGAGAGTATGTACAATGGGCGTTTTAGGAACTTTAAATAGGCTAATTTATAAAACAAGCAAAATGTTATGATTTTCTACATTGCAGAGCATGCCTTGATGACTTCAGCCATGCAATGAAAGCTTCTCCTGTTCGCGACCCGGATATTTCAGCTGTTAGAGAAACTCTTCGAATTGCCGAGGATGCTTTGACGATTGATCCAAATGGACTGGCATCCCAGTTGGTTGCCAGGTTGTACGAGGTACTCTTTGAATCATATTTAAAATCTTTTAGAATTTCATTTTCATTTCATTTCATTAGTTTCATCTCTTTTCATCGGTTAATACATGGTTAACGTTTTAAGTCTTAATTTAATGATAATAACTGTTGTATTAAACCATTTATCTTACAATTTTACGCATTTCTGCGAAAACGTTTTTAATTTTGGTCTAATATACTTTGTTTCCTATTTCTTTGAAATTCGAGAGAGTTTCCACCATTTTGGTTTATGGCCGTGTCACTAAGGGGACTGGAAACAGCCGCGAATGACGTCAATGCCAAATTAGAACGGCGTAACTTGTAACAGAAACATTGCCTGATAGCTTTTCAATTTAGAAGTTGACAACATTCAACACAATACTTTAAATATGCATCTTTTATTGTCGTAAATCTTTTTTTTAGAAAATTTAGAATGAGAATGACGTCATTCACGGCTATTCCCAGCCTCCTTCAGTACGCGATCATGAACCAAGATGGAAGAAATTTCTGGAATTTCAAATTATTATAGAAAAAAGAAGAGTTAATCAAGAACAAAAACGTTTCAGCTGAAGTGCTTGAAATTGTATGATAAAATTTTGATACAAAAGCAAGAAAAAGAGTTAGTTGCACATTAACTTGGCTGTACTCTTCAACTGACCTTGAGACTGTTTGCCTTTTAGATCTTTCCGTTCCTTGATATTGTTTAAGACATTGATTTTTGTAAATATTGCTCTGAAAAAGCTTTTAGAATTTGTAGACCAAACGTAAAGAAAACCTGTTTATCTAGTGTTGCTTATGAATATCCAGCTTCTTTGATTTTGTCAGAAGCTATGTTAGTAAAAGTCCTTTGTTGTTATTTCTTCTCGTAGTGTTCTGAGTGACGACTTACAGGGGTCATTGTCGACGTTTGCACGAAACCTATCTGTCATCCATCAAGAAATCTCGGCACCGAATATGCAGGGAGAAAGCAATTTTCAGGTTTGTCTCACTGAATCATCTTCTCTTACTCGGCATCAATCTGTCCTTGTAATGCTTGTTTTCTTGATAACCATTGAAATAGATACACACTTATCAAACACACATTTTCAGAGTTGTCAAATTATTTTAACATTATTTATAAAATAATTTGGATAGTATGTGCGTTTTGATTGGTCTGCAAGTGCTTTTTCATAGCGCTATGAAGCACGAAAATGGCGTGAGCAATGTGGTTTGACTGTCTCCGAGTTGTGAGAATTTACAGTACGTGCTTCGTATATCGTCTTTCTCTTTGTTAAGACTGAAAATAATTTTATAAAAGAAATAAAACATGTTTTCCGTGCCTTCATAGCCTGTTGAAAACTTCGGCAAAGTTTGTGAGAATTCTCGAGCAGTTGAAAACCCTCGAATGCGTCTCGCGTTTTCACTGATCTGCTCTCGAGTTCTACCAAACATTTGCCTCGGTTTTCACCAGGCTATGAAGGCACGGAAAACATGTTTTAATTCTTAAATCTAATATACGTTATCAAAGCATGCAATGATTCTTTTTATCCTGGGTTGAAGTGACATGAATGTCAGTAAATTGCCTCCTTTATTGCGAAACACAATAGTTGTCTTTATCCATAACCTATTTAACATTATATTTACTTTCACGTCTTAACAACATTCTTTCCATCCACGCCGTGTCACTTATGCAAACCTTGACTTTACGTCTAATTGATCCTGGTTCTAGCATTTTGAGGAGCTGAATGTTTAGGTCTAGTCGATCCTGGTCCTAGCAGTTTGAGGAACTGGCTGTGCCACTTAATCAAACCTTGACTTTAGGTCTAATCGATCCTGGTTCTAGAAGTTTGTTTGAGGAGCTGGCTGTGCCAGTTAATCAAACTTTGACTTTAGGTCTAATCGATCCCAGTGCTAGCCGTTTAAGGAGCTATGTTTCGATCATTAGCATTGACTCGCCAACGCACCCTTTACTCTTTAACGTGCAGTGGTCAAATAATTATTTTTTTTCAATCAAGAGTGAGGGTTTACGCGTCCAAAAATTCTCAAAACTAATTATAAGCCTGCATTTTGTTTTTAATAGGCTGTGATTGACGATATTGACGCTATACTGGGTACAACTGAAGCAAATAAAAACAGACCTCCTCCCTCGCGTTCGCCGCAGCTCCAAGCACCGCGGCCGAGAGAGATGCAACGGATTCTTCAGGAGCATCAACAGACGATACTATCCACAGCTGATAAAGACAGACAAGAAATAGAAAAACATCGACAACAACAATTAAGTGCAGTAACCGCTGACCAAAAGTCTCCTGATAAGCTGAGGAACGAAAACCTGTCTGGCCCTCTGGGGACTGGGATGAGTAGTGCACCTCCTCCTTCTCCAGCCTGGAATGGGTCCCCCGCTGCGTCAGTCGTAGGCCTAGATCCTGCTACTGCTCACCCCCCTGAGGAGCTTGCGAGGGACGCACACAATGAAAAGCAAAGACTAGCTCCCAGGCCTCCATCTGAACCAAAGCAAGCACCTCACCGGAAGTCATCATCACCGGAAGTCATCAAGAGTACAGGAGGACGCAGTTGACCAAGAGGACAAATTTTCAAATAAATTAAGTTCCATGGATAAAAACAATAGTTAGCTCCCAGGAAATGGGGATAGAACGACACCAAAAGGACAACAAACGTTTTACAATTTGTTTTTCATAGCTTATCAAAAGTTCAATGATCAAAATCTAGTCATTGTTTCTTTTCCCAGTTGATTTATTTCTCTTCTGTTAAAATATCCTAATTAATCCTAATTAAAACGTGATTAAGTTGTATTAATTGAATATTGCATTCTATATACTGAAATATATTATGATTTGTCTAGATATGCCATCTACTAGTACTCCTGCTTTGTGTGATTCCACCACCAAGTTTCCTTGTTTGCTTTTCTGCAAGATGAAACTCCAAATACCCTTTACATATCTCCCTGATCACATCTGCTGTAGTTGTACAGTCATCTTGCAGTACCTCCGTAGGACCACGTAGAACCTGTTCTCTGAAAGCCACATAACGTTCTTTTTCCAGCTTCAACCACTTTTTTATCTGTTCTGCCTTTGTGCTCTTTATCTTCCTTACCACCAGAATCATCATACACATCACCATCCGAGAAAGATTCCTGATCATGCGACACTGATATCAGTCATTTATGTTCGAAACCATACTTAGAGAATATCATCCACTATTATTTCTTGGTACCTCGTTGGTTTACAATCAATAAAAATATTTTGATCAAAGGGAAAAAAGTTGAAATTCAAAATATTTGAAAATATTTCAACAAAAGGGAGTAGCCAGTCGCACCTCGAATGACTCGACTGTTCCATGTACTTGTGCATTTTTCGACAGTTTAGAAAAGGATGGGGAAATATTCAGATTTAGAACATATTTAGAACATTCTTTGAACATATTTAGATAGGTGTTTAGAACATAACTACATTTAGAACATTCTTTAGATTTAGAGTATCCAGGCAAGCGGATCCACTGAGCATTTAAACGCCAACCAACTCTTTAGCTTTCCTGTCATAGTACCACTGAGATTCAAAGCTATACTCTCGGCTCTAGTCTCTTGCTTTTCAGCTTTCCTCTCTACCTACGGACGCGCCTCCCCTCCCAACAGTTTTCAGTAGCGCAGCAATTTCCAACTGCGCCCTGTACGTCAGCAGCTCTGATGGCGGCCGTTATTAACCCGGTCCTCGAACGAACTGGTATGGGTTTCATTGGTACATGAATCTTAGCGGTCTAGTTGTTTTGATATAATAATAATAATAATAATAATACCTTCTGATTTTAGATTAAATAAAAACAGTGGTTGTTTAATTAACAAGAAACTTACTTGCAATGTAACA
>JANCMA020453641.1:0-10815 GCA_024336925.2 Zoanthus solanderi
GGATGTTTCCATAGCAATGCTTAATATGGATTAGAGAAAGCCAATTGATTGTTTTGATACGAAAAATCGTTCAAATCTGCAAAACTTCCAGTAGTGAAAGGGTTAACTTCTAAATTTATCCAATAACTGGGAAAATTAATATAATGTTGTTTGTTTTGAAGTCACTCATGAATCTTCATTAAAAGCTGATATTGTGTGCTGCAGAACATCCCTCCTCAGATTGTGCAGGACAAAATTCTCAGCCTAATACAAAACTGGTCAGATGCATTTCAGGGGTCACCTGACTTAATAGCAATTGTTCAGACTTATGAAACACTCAAGTCACAAGGTGAGAAACAATTTTCTTCATGGTATCGTTCCATTTTCAGGTTTGTTTTTATGTTTGAAGTACTGAATTTTTACTTTTGATAAATATTTCTGTTTGTTGTGATTACCCCATTTATTTATGATGTGTGCCCCTTGCCCCAGCCCTCTGTGCCTGGCAGTCTTTAAATGGGTAGAGGGTGCTAAGAATCTCTTGAGTCTCGACAAAATTAGGTGAGGAAGGACCTACTAAGACTGGCAACAGTTAATGTAGGTTCTTTGTCAGGAAGAAGTAGGGAAGTTGTGGATATGTTCAAAAGAAGAAGAGTAGATATTAAATGTTTATAAGAAGTCAGGCTTAGGGGCCAAGGAACCAGAGTATATGGAGGTGAGGAAAAGTACAAGTTTTGGTGGAGCAGATCAGAGGAAGGCAGAAATGGAGTGGGGATCATGGTGAAAAAAGACCTAGTAGAGGAGGTGGTTGAAGTAAAAAGATTGGGTGATAGAATGATGAAAATTGCAATGGAAGGAAGATTCTTCATGGCTTTTCAGTGTATTCTCCGCAACAGGGTAGGCCTGATGAGGAAAAAAGGGATTTTCTTGAGAAACTGTATACTATACATGATGTCCCTCAGGAGGATCTTTTGATGGTGGAAGGAGATATCAACTACCACATTGGATCAACCTGTGATGGTTTTGAGGATGTTATGGGATGTTTCAGTTTTAGAGTGAGAAACCAAGAAGGGGAAAACATGCTGGGACTGTTATGAACTCATATTATCAAAAGAGGCAGGAACATCTCATCACATACAAAAGTGGGGGAAATGAAAGTCAGATAGATTATGTGTTATGTAGAAGACACAAAGAATTGAGAATGAAGTACTGGAAGGTGATGCCAGTAGAGGTGTGCTTGACCCAGCACAGATTGTTGTGGGCTGAGATAGTGACTAAGGGAATAAAAAAGAGGGTTTGCATTAGGGAAGATAAGAAAATTAAAGCTTGGAAGCTAAAGGATCCTAGAGAAGAGTGTTTGAAGAGAGAGTGAGTGATAGAATACAAGGAGCAAATGTTGATCATCCAGGTTTTTCAAATGCATTGTTGAATTCTGCAAGGAAAGTCTGTGGAGAGACAATAGGGAGGAGACAGAGAGATAGAGAAACATGGTGGTGGAATGAGGAAGTACAGCTAGCAGTTAGGAAAAAGAAGTTTGAATTTAAGAGGTGGCAAAGTAAAGGAACCAAGGAAGCACATGTTGAGCAGTACAGAGAGAAAAATAGGCAGGCCAAAAGAACAGTAGCAATTCCTAAGCACAGAGCCTGGAAATACTGCATTGAATCTCTTCAATCGAATGAAGGAAGAGGAAAGATGTTCAAGATAGCAATTGAAAGCAGATGAGAAAAGAGAGGAAGGATATCGTAGGATTGAAATATTTAAGGGATGAGAATGAAACTCTTAAAGTAAAAGAAGAAAAAATTATGGAAAAGTGAATAAGTTATTTTTCTTCTTTGGTAAACAAGACAAATGAGTACCAACTAGACGAGGAAGATAAAGTGAAAGGGCTGTTTGGGTTGTGACTGAACAGATAGTAGAGCAAGCACTGAAGAGCATGAAAGTAGGCAAGGCACCGGGGCCATCTGGGTTCACAAACAACCTTATAAAGGCTGCAGGAGCAACGTGATTGAAAGGGCTTTTTCAGGTTTGTGAATTCATTGAACAGAAAGGTGAGGTTCCAGAGCAGTGGGCCAAGAGTTATGCCATACTGGTATATAAATGTAAGGGAGCTGTCCTAATGGTGGACAAACATGAAGACTGAGATGTCTGGAATAGGATATAAAGGTGTATAAGAAAACCCTAGAGAAGAGACTCACAGATATTGTGAAGATTGGTGAAAAATAGTTTGGATTCCAGTCAGGTAAGTCAACTGTAGATGCAATTTTTGTGTTACAACAGTTGCAGGTAAAGTTTAGAGCGAAGAAGAAAGAGCTTTTCCGTGTCTTTGTTTATTTAGAGAAGGCTTTTGATCATGTGCCTTGGAAAACAATTCATATGGCCTTGTAGCAATGCAAGGTTAAGGGTCAGGACTCTAGCAGGTACTTCAGATGAGTTTGGGATAGGAGTGGGAGTACATTGAGGGTCAGCACTGAGTCCCCTGCTTTTTGTGGTGGTAATGCAGGAGGCAACCAGAGAGGCAAAAGGTGAAGGATTATGGGACTTGTTGTATGCCAATGACCTAGTGAAAAGAGCTGAATCAGAAGAGGAGGCAGTTAGGAAATTTGGTGTATGAAAAAAAGGATGGAAACTAGGGGATTAAGGTAAACATAATTAAGACCAAGTTGATGGTGCTGGGTAGAGAACCTGTTGTTAGGCCACAAAGGGGAAGGTACCCATGTGGGGTTTGTGGCAAAAGAGTTGGAGCGTACTCAATATGGTGTCAATGTTGTGAACGGTGGTGCCACCAGAGATGCTTGGAGCTCAGAAATCTGAGAAGAGCAGGAGATAACTTTAGATGTCCAACATGTGTGAGGGGAGTTCTGGTAGTGCCACAGAGATTGGAGATAGGAGAAGATAGTCTGGAAATAGTAGACAGCTTTCATTAACTAGGTAATGTGATTTCACATGGAAGAGAGATAGAATCAGCAGTAAGGGATAAAATATCTTGTGCTTGGAGTAAATGGAGGGAATTGGCGAGCTTGCTAGTAAACCATAGCATTCCACTAGAGGAAAAAATGAAGGTTTACTGTGCATGTGTGAGGTTTGCATTGCTGTATGCTGTGGAAACTTGGGCACCAACAGAAATACTGTAAGAACCACTAGCTAGTTGTGATTATAGAATGTTGAGATACATTTCAAAAGTAAGATGGCAGGACAGGATTACTAATGAAGAGGTCAGAAGAAGATGTGGGGTGGAGAACCTTGAACACAGATTAAGAAAAATGAGGTTTAGATGGTTTGGTCATGCAAAACGTAGGGATGAGAATAGTATACTTAGGAGAGCGATGGAGCTGCTAGTGGAAGGTAGAAGGCCAGTAGGTAGACCAAAGAAGACCTGGAGTAAGGTAGTGGAAAAAGTCACGAGGAAGCTAAACATCACAGAAGAATGATATGACAGAGGATAGAAAACAGTGGTGGTAACTCATCACGTCCAACCCCATGAGTGGGAAACTAAAGATAGTAAACGAAGATGATGATGATGATAATGATAATGAACAATATTTTATTAATAAGGGACTCTGGAGAAGGCTATTATATTTGGGGGGACGTGTTACCATTTATTATAAAGCACTGTTTTGGTTAGGATCGAAATTTGTTATTAATGGACTTTCAATCAATGGTCACAACTGAAGTTAAAAGCCACTCATCTTTGATAATAAAATTGTCCCTCAATCAATCAATCAATCAATCAATCAATCAATCAATCAATCAATCCAATTTTGATCCTGGTTTATCCCCGTATTATTTACACTGGTTTTATTAAGGGCTGGGCACCAGGCAAATTGACAGGCTGTGAAGACAGCTTTGCCTGGCTGCTTTTAGCATCTCTGCAACTACAAATTTTTAATTATAGTTTTAAGGTTTTGCATAAACTTTGCCTGGGTGCCAAATCCAAGTGCCCTCCTGTTGTAAACCTTAATGAAACTCCTGCTTTTGGATCAGTTTTTTGTTTTTAGGATGGACTGTATGGCTTTCTGCACTTAATGTAAAAAAAGAAAAGAAAAATAGGGGAAAATATTTATTTAATAATATTTTAATGTTATAACAGAATAGATTTTAACATTCACTGTTAAAATATCATTAAAACTGACCACAGTTTTTAGGTTAATGCAACTTTACTTTATTGGAATGGCAAAATAAAATTTAATTTATTGTTCACATGTTCTTATTCAAAAGACAGATAAAAATTTGATAATACTCCTAGTCACATATCTACTAGCTTGCCTCTGTTTCCTAATTTGTAACCTGATGTTACATTAAGTTCGATTAAAGTTCATTGTTCATTTGAAAAAACAGTTGTAATATGGCAAAAACTTTGTTTTGCAGCTAGCTCCTTTTGGTCTTATGAACTTACTTTAGATTCAACAAAATGACAAAAACTTTGCTTCTTTCAGAAGGCTTAAGAACAAAAATGAACAGAAAGTGTATCATTTGATCACATAATTAATTTCTTGAGTTATAAACTAAATAAACATTTTCAGCTTTGCTGTTTTATTAATTCTTAATCCTGAGAATGCCGTCAATATTTGCAAATGCAAATTTCTTAGTCTGCACATGTTCCATTATATGACTTCCCGACAGACATAGTGTGTAATTAATTAAAATACAAATAAATTCAAGTTTTAATTGCATAATCTGAAGTGCATGCACTGTAAAAGCCAGGTCCATTGTATCATAACGTAATCTAGCATCAGCTTAGTGCATGATCAACAAATGATTCAAAACAAAGCTTACAAACCTTTTAGAAGTGAAGAAATTGTAAATTATCATATTGCTTCTGTTCGAAGCTGGTAGAAAGCAGAAGTCCTTGACAAGTTTGATGTTTGGGCACATAAAAGAAGATATCAGTGAATCTTTTAAACTATCTTTTTTGCGGCATGCCCAATTGCATTCCTCTAGTTACCTTACTATCGTGACACAAATTTATGCATGAACCCCACTGGGGTGGGGTGGTCAGGATTACATCACTTGTCCATGATGATGTCATCATGAAAATATTATCAGATATTGTTATCACACATTGCCAAAAATTGTTCGATTAATTAGAATAGGCAGTTAAAACTCTTAGATTCTCTTAATTGCAAGGTTCTAATTATTCTTGTTTTAGGATATGATTTTCCAGCTCAGGATCTGGATATGCTAGCACCAATTTATACTCCACAACGGGTAAGTGCAGCATTTTGTGGCCACAAGCAATTGAGATAGTGTTTGAGAAATTAAAAAGGGCAATGGAAGGACTGATTTAAAACGTTTTGTAATGCTGTAACAATAACAGAGAAAGTAATAAGTACTAGAAACAATAGAAGAAAAATAAAAAACAGACATTGCAGTGTTTTCGATGCTAATTACACAAACTAAAGTTTAAAAAACCTAATACTACAAATTTAAATGCCGAAAACAATAGACTAAAAATTTGAAAATGGAAATGGTGTTAGAAAACCAAAGCATGTTCCTTGTTTTATCTATTTTTTCTAGTATTTGATTTTTGCTTTACTTTTATATTATTAATAATAAAAGTAATAATAATATTTTTTATGATAACATTTCAGTGTACAGATGTTAAACCATAATAATTTATAGCCAAAAAGCTGAATTTTGCTCAAAATTTCTCTGTTTTCTAAAATCTTTCAACTGCCAAAGCAAATTAATATGGAACAATATTGGACTTTTAGGGACTGATGTTTTTTTGGGATTCGGGAAATTTCTTGGTGAGGAGAGAGAGATTTATGGAGTTTAAGTTGTCTCAATAGCATAGACTTTGAAAACTCTGATCCAAGACTTCAGACCACGAAAACTCAGACCCTCACTGAAAACCTAAAACACAAAACATCTGAAATCCATCATGTTGCTATAGATCAAAATTTAGAGTCTAAAATAAGGCTTCCTTTTGCTGTCATTTTGTTTTTGTGAAATGTATCCAGTCATTTCTGGTTTGTTTGGCAAGAAAATGTATTCTGTTGTTGATTTGGAATAATCATGGCTTTTAAAATCAAGACCTTAATCAAATCTTCAGAAGTCATGTACATCTGAACATTACTTTAGATCATTTCTTTTTAAAATTTTTAAATCAAGATGTACCGTAAAAATTTTTTTCTGGTATTTATTTTGATAACTGATCAGTTTTACTAGAATTTTGCTTTCACTTGTAGAAAAGACTCACAAAATGACAAAATTACATCAATTTAGTAAATAGGCATTGAAATTGATTTTAAAAGTTCCAAGTTAGTTTTTTGCTGTTTGTTTGGAGTTTGATGTGATGCACAAGTGTTAATCCATTGGTTTGAAAATCCATCAAAAGTTCTAAAAAGCAACTGGCTACTCCAGTTTCTCCCTTTGGAATCTGAATAACCATAGCCAAAACAAGTTCATAATCACTGTAGGGTCTGAGCCCAGGGGTCCAATCACATATTTTAATAATGGTGAGGGAAGGAGAGATGTATCGGAGGTTCATATTTTATACCTACTGTAAATAATCACAACTTCAGAACTTTTTTACTTGTATTAAAGAACTCCCTACTATTTTTAGCACACTTCCCAAGAAAATTCAGTGTTTTTGCATGGAGCGGTTTTTTTTAAATTCATTTTCTGGAAAGCCAAAAACATGTCAACTTCAACTTTAGTTTTTGTCATAACAAAATTATACAGAAAATGTGAGAAATATCCCATTATACCACACAAGCAGTGTATGGTGATTTTATGTTAATGTTGATTTGAACTGATCATACTCGATAAACATCCCTGCCTGTGTTTTTTTTTTCACAACCTAAAAAAATCATTCTCGACTGACTTTCATTGTCCTCAAGGAACCCCTTTTGGCCAACATTTCAGACCCCAAGTAAAATTTCTGTAAGTGGTTTCCCTGGGGATTTGAGTCTGAGGCAGCTGCCTTAGAACTCAGGGTCGAAATCACAGAGTCATACTTGCTTCTTATCATACTAATTATTTCAATTTACAAACTATTCAGGGCCTTACTTGTATCGATATGTAGCTTTGACAGCTACCGAATTTGTACCAAAATATTAATGCTAATGTTTATCTCTCACGACAGTCAGTTCCTGAATCAGAACAAAACCCAACCTCCACAACACAAAGACCAGTTCCAACAACTCAGGTAGGTAGGAATGTTCTGGATGAACAGGTATATATTTAGGATTATAATATTTTATTATGATGAAAGTGATAATTGTAGGGTGATAAAGTAATAATTATAGGATGATAAAGTGATAATTATAGGGTGATAAAGTGATAATTATAGGATGTTAAAGTGATAATTATAGGGTGATAAAGTAATAATTATAGGATGTTAAAGTGATAATTATAGGGTGATAAAGTAATAATTATAGGATGTTAAAGTGATAATTGTAGGGTGATAAAGTGATAATTATAGGTTGATGAAGTGATAATTATAGGGTGATAAAGTGATAAAGTGATAATTATAGGGTGATAAAGTGATAATTATAGGTTGATAAAGTGATAATTATAGGGTGATAAAGTGATAATTATAGGGTGATAAAGTGATAAAGTGATAATTATAGGATGATAAAGTGATAATTATAGGGTGATAAAGTGATAAAGTGATAATTATAGGGTGATAAAGTGATAATTATAGGGTGATAAAGTGATAATTATAGGGTGATAAAGTGATAATTGTAGGGTGATAAAGTGATAATTATAGGGTGATAAAGTGATAATTATAGGGTAATAAAGTGATAATTGAAGGCCCTAGTGCAAAAACAACGTAAGTGACTTTGTATGAAATGCTTAATTCTCCCAAAAATTATGAAGAGATAAATAGGGATAATCTAGGGAGAGTTGAGAACTTCATCAAAAGTCACTTACGTTGTTTTTGCACTAGACCCTCAATTATAGGGTGATAAAGTGATATTAGTGCTGATGAGATTGGTGATACTGATGATAATATTTTGATGGTAGTGGTACATGAATAGGTCAATATTCTGATGTTAATGCCCTTGAGAATATTGATACTGATAATAAAATTATGATGACAGTAGTGATAAGGAGAGGGTTATATTGTTTGATGGTAATGCCAAAGAGACTAGTGATACTGATGATGATGATATTATGATGGTAGTTGTAAGGATAGGGTGATGAAGTGATATTAGTGCCGATGAGATTGGTGATATTAATGATAATATTTTGATGGTAATGGTACATGAATAGGTCAATATTCTGATGTTAATGCCCAATGATAAAATAATTATGACAGTAGAGATAAAAAGAGGGTGGTATCATGTGATGGCAACGCTAAAGAGAACGATTATACTGATGATAATAATATGCTGGTAGTTATAAGGATAGGGTGATAAAGTGATGGTAATGCCAATGACATTGGTGGTATTAATGGCATTATAAAGGTAATTGGTAATTTAATAATTTTTGTAAAGGTGAAAATGATTGAGTTATTGATAAAACATCAATTATATTACTATCAATGCGATCCCTTTAGCAACCAACTGCTGCTCCAATAATGACCCAGCCACCAGCAATGGTACAGCAGGCTGGGCCGATTCACCCTACGCAAGAACAGATGGCAAAGCTACGGTCAGAACTTGATATTGTCCAGGGAAATGTGACTGTAATGTCCGAGATGCTGACAGAAATGAGTCCAGGACAAGAAGGGTCTGGGGACGTAGAACTCTTACAGGTTGGATAAGTTCATTCAATTATAATTTACCGTGATGGTATTTATTTTCTTTTAGAAAGTGAAATGTTATGGAATTAAGTCAACCTCTGTAACAATAGTAATGAGTGAATTAAGTTAATTTAAATTCCAAACCACGACCAAAATGTTATGCCTTCCAGTACCTTTCATGTAGCTGCATACAAGCAGCTCATTTCAGCTTCAGAAAATGTTTTATTGGCCAGACATTCAGTGTATTGTTCTGTAATTGAAAATAAGTGGAGCACTAACCTTAAAACAGATGATGCATAAGGGAGCCTGGGTAGATAGCAGTGTCTAAATAACTGGATTAATAACAATTAAAATCATTAGTTTCGTTTAATTAAACACTATTATTTATATCTTACAGCTGTGCTTATAAAAATGTGAACACCTGAAATATGCCTGGAATGTTTTTGTTGTAACCAATCACAGGCGAGATTTTCACACTGCAGGCAATGAACGATTTTCTAGCAGTCACGGAGCAAATTACTTTTATTTTTGTTTAAGGTTACAAGCTGTCTTATTAGGAATTTAAAACACCACAGGTCCGCTCACCCTCACAAACAGTGCTGAGGACTGCATCTATCACATCGTGCGATATTAGAAAGATAAATTTTAGAAGTAAACGTGACAACGACCAGCTTCCATGTAAGGGCGTTTCTCATGAAGACAGTAAAAGTAAAAAATCGTGGTGTTTTCATTTCTGATAGCAGAATCCCAGCTAATATTTTTTGTAGAACAAGGCGATTGGATTTATCGTACGTGGGCAAACAACTGAACATTCCAACTACCGTGTTGCCTCAAGTTCCTTGATTGCAAGATTGGCAAACTGGAAAGACCGCTGACAAATTCAACATCTATGGCACAAAGTAAACAGCCCAACTTTTGCTATTCCTTCCAAAATATAATTTTGCCTTTTATCTGGAGGCGTTTATATGCATTTGATATTGGGGGGATTACATGCAATGAGGAGCTAGTTATAAGGGCAATTATTTACTTGTGAAAAGACTGAATGTTGAACAAAACAAAAATAATTTGTTCCGTCACCAATAAGGAACTGTTTGTTGTCTGTTTTTTCTGTGATGTGAAGATCTCGCCTGTGATTGGTTACAACACAATAAAAATTCCAGATATACTGTGTTTTAAGTGTTCACGCTTTTATAAGCACAACTGTAAAGCTGTGAAAAAGTTTAATAAAATAAAGTTGTTATTTTGATTCCTGTATTACTGTACCTTCTCAAACAGGAATTGAATAGAACTTGCCGTGCAATGCAGGCAAGGCTGTTGGAATTGCTAGAAAAAGTGGCAAATGAAGAAGTTATTGGTAAGTTGGCCTTTTTATAATTATTTGTTAACTAAGTAAAATTGATTTTGTCATATTTTTATATTTAGGCCCTTTTTACTATGATAACAATGACAACCAAATTTTATATCTGCCCTAAAATACAAGGAAAGATATATGTTTGCCATCTTATCATAATAAATACATATCCCACCACTTTGCTACACTTCAGTGAAAAGTTGTATATTATTATCAAACTAGGTGATGTTATGCAGTAGTTATATTGTTATCAACCTCCTTTCAGTAAAAGATTGACTAATGAGGAGACAGCTCGCTTAGATAGAATTAGAAGCAAACTATTTAACTTAAGGTAGTTCCATACCGACACAGCCACAATGGCATCAGCTAAACAACCTATTGATAACCTTGAAGTACAGCTCCATCACGAGATGAAGCTAGCTGGCAATCCAAAGTTTTATTGTGGGCGGAACCCATAGTACTCAGAGGAAAACCCTTGCATTCAAATTTAAGTTGACAAACCTTAGCCCACAACTTGAGCCCAAGGTACATTCAACAACAACAACAACAGCAAAAGTATTAATTTCCAAAACCTTTGAATACAGTAAACTCATTTGAATTATAAAATTAATGTAAAACAAAGCTATAGTGGTTGGACACCCGAAATAACTATGAAAAGCTAATCTAATCGGGTGCCCATTCTATTTTAAATAAACTCTTTATATAACAGAAAAGTGGGTTGAGGAGAAAAAAAAAATAAAATAAAATAAATAGAGTGTCTAACTAGAAAACCTTACGGTTTATTTAGATGCTTGGC
>JANCMA020453748.1:0-10814 GCA_024336925.2 Zoanthus solanderi
CTGTAATAATAAAATGCAACATATATTCATTAAAAACCTTGCCAAGAGAAGCATTACTGGATAATACAAAAATATAGTTTGAAAAAGAACGTTTAAAAAGACTTACATGTTTTCACAGCAGTGAGCTGCAATGTCCATCAACATCTGAATGGCTGGAAATAACATCCAATTGTGCCAACCTTCTGTTACAGACACCACACCTGGCAATTTTAAAACAACTTACTGTATATACTTCAAACTTCTATTTTTATTTTTCATAAATTGTACAGTATATTTGTATATGTTTAGGTTTTATCCCATTGCTGAAAATTGTCCCTTACAAGTTTACTCATGGGTCAAAACTAATGACACATTTATGTTGAACCATAAGTTTTTTCATCAACGATTACAAGTTTGTTCAGCACTTTTGAAATTTTATTCTTACTTTGATCCTCAATAAAGTTGATTTGTGGTGAAGTGCTGAATTTATTTTACTTTGATCATCAATCAAAGTTTATTTGACGTGTTGTGCTGAAAATGTTTTACTTTAACCATCAATCAAAGTTTCTTTGCGGTAAAGTGCTGGTGTGTGGAAATACATCACTTTCTTTGTGGGTTAAAAGAACTCGCACAAGTATTGTACAGTAGGGACAGTAAGATAAGAGAATGACCGATTTTGAGCTAATCAAAAGATATTACTGTAAAATGTTACACAGTAGTTATAAATTAACTGTCAATGAAAAAAAAACAAATGTTTTGAAATCACGTATTTTACATTTACATTCCGTAATCCCCAACTTACATGTACTGTGGGATCCACCTATCCAAAAAAGTTAATAATTAAACTAGCTGTTTCTACTATAAAAGTAAGGTGCTGCGAGCTTAACTCAATGTGCTATTATAAGCCAGTTCAATAAAAGACATTTGAAATGAGGAAAGGAACTAGATCATGATCACGAGATGGAGAGAGTTCAAGTTTTTACATATTAAACAGAAAAGGGCTAATGAAGGGTTTAATCAACACTTTAAATGTCAGCTCTATGCATTCATTATGGCAAAGATTAAACATTTAATTTCAACTTACATGTATTCAAACCATGCATGTTTTACTGTACTTACTCATCATCCCATCTTATAGTTTTTTGAAAAATACTAGTCATTTGGAAATTCATTTGTTCGCAGCAGTAACACTGTTTAACAGCAAATTGCAATTGCATAATACAGAACTTTATGATAAATAGAATTATGTTACTTTGTTTTCTTTTGGTTTGAATGCTAGCCAACTACTCTTTCCTACTGTATGCCGGAAAACACAATATTGACCTGATGACACTGGTGAAAAACAATGTAAGTGCATACTTTAGATCAGCTTCCAATTTCTCCAAACATTTCTTAATAGGATTTGGCTAGAAGTATTTGATAATTAATATAATTATAGTACATGATTTGACAACTGTCCTAATTTCTATTTACCTTTTCTATTAGTAAACTTTGTCATCAGCTGTCCGAGGAGGTTGAGGGACCACTGACAAAAGAATACGACAGAATAAAATCACTTTAATACATAATCAATCAGCATTTTATTTAATTGTATTTAACAACTACAGTATCCCCCAAAGGGAAGGTGAATAATGGTGGATATATACCAAGATGCAAAGGGAGAGATATATGTCAAGTGCTAGGCACCGTCACTGAGGGGATAGTTGTTTTTATTAGTATTTTATAAAATAATGGGATAAAAATGCATTTTACTTGCAAAGAAACAATACAATCATGTAAACCTTTTTTCTATTCTAGCAAGCACGCTTTCTGTCATTTTCACTTCCATTTCAAAATCAACTAAAATCTTCGATATCGCGGGTTATGGGAGCCAATTAGACCTCTCAAAAATGGATAACGGTCGCTTTAGTAAATACTAAATATATGTTGTAGTTCAGGTTTCATCTTGTATTGGTAATGAAAAACAAGGACTTACATCATCCTGAAAGAAACAGAAAACCTGGAAATTAGGCTAAGTTTGTATTTATATTATCAGGCCTAGCCCAGCAAGGCTAGATGTATATCAAAATGTTTTAATTTTACTTTATAGTATTCATAATGGAATGACCTATGTATGGTAGATTGGAATGAAATGGGGAGATAGCCAAAGATAAATAGTGAAAAGAAGGGAGTAAATAGGCAAAAGGAAGAAGAGAAGGCATGGATGTTCTCACCTGGCTTACCAGCTGTACTGACCAGAAAGCTGAACTCAGCACTAATATTTAGCTGATACAATGGCACAGTTTGTGGTGCTCATTAGATACCTTCCTGCTACAAGGCCCTGGTTTTTGTTATTTTGTTTTATAGTCAGTTATCAAGGCGATGATAAACCTCTTCTGAGAGCTATAGTATCCTGGAATGGATTAATGTACAACCCAGGTTGAGGCCCCTACAAAACTGGAGACAAGTACTGTACCAGCTTCATGGGCCATTAGGCTAAAAAAGGATTTTTCAGTTTACAGTAAGTAATAAAACTTTAATTACCTCACATATTAGTGGAGCCCATGCCCTTGCATTGTTGTCGATAAAACTTCTGACTACTTCACATACTGTCTGGAGGGCATCATCTTGATCACAGTCTTGGAAATTTGGAGCACCGGACAGATCTGTTTGTAAGATGAATGTTGAAAATTTGCTTCATGCCATCTATGAAGTACTGTATCACAATCTTTCGGCAGAAAAAGCTGAACTTAGGAAGCAGATATCACTACAAACAGCAAGCATTCGTACAAAAGCTTACATTTTTCCTGGGCTCTAGTTAGTACTTTAAGTTCTATTTTTCATCACTGGAGGTCAGTACCAATTGATTTCAAATAAAAAATTACTGACAGTAAGTTATCAAAATTAGTTTAGGGCCATGTGGCACTGTATTGTAAATTGAAAATGAATAAATCACTCGGAGGGGTTATAAAACAGGATGCAGCCAGACATTGCACAATCCACTATAATTACCAAAATGGTTGAAGTTTGGAAATACAATTTTTTTTCTAATATTTTGAACAATTTTGTTTGAATCCCACATCATGTCAAAAAGCTTGTGTTCAGACAACTATTTGATTTTTCCTAATTCTGAAAGTTTTACTTAAACTGCAGTCCAAAATAATGCTGTTCTTGACAACTACCAAAGTCTACATCATGGTCATCATGCAGATGCACTTATGATGATTTGCTTACTGTACCTGATAAATGTCTCCTCTCCAGCTCCACTACATTTTTGTGAACAGCACCATGAAACACTTCACACATTTGCTCCAAAACAGCAAACCTGGAACATGGCAGTGACTGTAGTAATACCACTGCACATCGAGTTCTTTCAACACAAGATGGTGAACTTGTTCCAGAGTCAGTCCCTGACAAAAACAGCTGTATGTTCTGCTTCAACTTCTGTTGAATTACAACAATTTAATATCTACTCAGAATGTAAAATGAAAATAGAGGCAGCCTACAAATAGCTCTAAGTGCTTTACAAATGAATAAAGGGTTTTAATACTTGAGGATCTTAGATACACCGCAACAGAATCTTGATATAATTTTTATTTGAAACAACCCTAAATGCTTAGCCTCATCCTATGAACCTTTTTATCCATATTGTGGTGATGGGGTGGCCACATGGTCCAAAGTGAGGGGTTAAGCTCCCTCTACCTCCCTAGCTGTCTATTCTATCTCTTGTACATGTCCCTACCAACAAGGTTTTACAGCATGATAAGTGGTGGCAATAAACTTGGCTTAGGTAGGGGCTCCCAAATCCTGGAATTCCAAAACAGCAAGAGGGTCCAGTGAGAGATCTAACTTTGCTGGGCTGGGTGTAGCACTGTATTGTTGCTTGGGTGTTGCTACGATGTTGTTAGGTCACACTACTGAAATTTTTTCAATTTCCTCACATGGGGGCAGATGAGGCTGCTTCTTCTTGGTGAAGGCAATGCATCTAGGACATGGATAATCTGATATAAAACCCCCACTATCTGTGGGTAAGGGCAGAGACAGCCCTTTAGCCTTGGTTGGTGATCTCTCTAGATAATCTCTGTGATAATCTCATAATAAAAATACTTGGCTTCTAAGCAGTTAGCAGTTTGGTGTCAGGTAGGACATCCAGCCTGTACAACTCTAACTTTAATTTATCTTGATGGCAATTCTTAGCACTTTTTTACACAACTGTGAAGTTGACTTGGAGAAAGCTTTTGACCCTTGGGAAGTTGTACGGTGGGCAATGTTTAAGTTAATTGTTGATGAGTGGCTTGTAAGGGTACTAAAATCTATGTGCCACAATGTGCGATCTTGTGTACAAGTAAATGGTGGATTTAGTGATGAGTTTGAGGTGAATGTTGGTGTTCATCAGGGCTCAGTACTGAGCCCCTACTGGTCATTATGGTATTTGATGCATTGTCAATGGAATTTCAAACTGATTTTCCATGTGAATTACTCTATGCAGATGACTTGGTACTTGTTGAGAGCTTGGGGGAGCTGACTGGAAAGTTCAAGAAGCAGAAAGAGGGCATGGAGTCAAAAGGACTATGAGTCAACATGGGAAAGACAAAGTGTATGGTTAGCGATGTCACTATGGTATCTACAAGAGAGACTAGCAAATATCCTTGCTCTATTTGTCACAAAGGTGCTGGAAGTACTCAATATACTGTAATGACTGCAAATATTGAGTTCACAAGAAGTGCAGTAATCTTAAGGGTAGACTGTGAAACAATGAGAATTACAGTATAGGACAGGTACGGCAGAAAGTGCGTAGGTGAAATTGGAGTTCATGATGGCCCAGAAGTAGAACATGTAATTGTTATGGTTGATAGAGCAGCTTTAGAGGTTGTTGATAAGTTCAGCTACCTAGGTTACATGACTAGTGTTGGTGGTGGTACTGAAGAGAGTGTGATTGCCAGAACAAGATCAGGATGGAAAAAGTTTAGGGATCTCTTACCTGTCCTGACTTGGAGGGGTTTCTCCCTTCCCTCGAAGGGTAGGGTGTACAGGGCATGTGCTAGAAGTGTTATGCTGCATGGTAGTGAAACTTGGGAAATGAAAGAGGCTGACTTATTGAGGCTGGAGTACAATGATATGAGAATGATAAGAATGACGTATAATCTCACCTTGAAGGATAGGAAGCCTTCAGAACTGAGGGGGCATTTGGGCCTTGATAGCATTTGGAGCTGCATTAGAAGCTAGAAATATTGAGGTAGTTTGGCCATGTAGAGAGATGCAGTGATGATAGCATGGTGAAGAAATGCAGAGATGTAGTTGTTGAGGGGTAATAAAGAAACGGTAGACTTGAAAGACTTGGTACTGAGTTGTGGATAGTGATTTAAGATCTCTGAAGATTGATCATGATCTGGCACAAAATCAAACTGAGTGGAAGATAGCCATTAAGAAACCCATCTAACTTATACAAGCATGGAAAATAGACGTCTAAAATGTGAATGATGATGATGATGACATGCAAATTTTGGGCACCACTTCTGATTTAAAAAATTAACATGACATTTTTCCAAACATGTGGTGAAACAACTGTGTCTGTTTTACACCATACAGTACTTGCAGCATTGACAGAAATGTTTAGTGAACATTTGCCCATGAGCAGAGCACAGGGTGTTTGTGAACAAACTGTGTTTAAAAGCAAACAGATTACAAACATTGTGCAAATATTTTACAGTGTGTTCACAATTTTACACAATATGTATGTTCTTGTATGCATACTAAAACATTTCAATTCAAACAGTTTTACAAGTAGATAAATTTTACACCATAGTGAATGGAGAAAAATTATAAGATTTGGTGGCAAATGTGATAGTGTTTACATTCCTGACCCACTCACTTCCTGAGCACATGAATGTGATTAGTTTCAACCAATCGTGTGCTTGTTGTAATTAGAGATGATGAAAGTGGTTTGACTTCTATTGTTGCAGGCAGTTATGGACTACAGTACTATACACCCAACTGTGAAAACGTTGACACAAAAATAAATTTATTTCCCGCAAAGAATAAAAGGAAAAACAAACGTTTTGCTTTATATCTCAATTGGTTTTAAAGTAATCGAGATGCGGTTTTCACCAAAAGATAGCACTTTAATTTATGGTAGAATTCACGAACTGAAAATCATAAAAAGCAGTAAACTAAAGCTTTTAACATATTCTGTAACCTTAAAGCAGTAAGAGTAGAAATTGTAAATTTTAAATCTAAAATTTATGGCTATCGCTCTTATTCAGTCTATGCTCCTTGCCTTTGGAATCCTCTATCGGAAAATATTAGATCTATATAGACTATACACAGTTTGTCAGCCTTTAAATCTTAGCTCAAAACTCACATGCTCAAACTTGCTTTTAATCTGTATTATTAGTGTTTTCTTAGTACTTTATATTTATTGTGAAGCGCTAAGTGCTTATGAATTAAGCGCTATATAAATCACTTATTATTAGCGTATATTTCTTGCGTTAAAATATTGAGCGTGGCACGCAAATACTCATTAATTCTATATAATGGACATTGTTTTTAAGCTCTATGAGTACCGCATGATGACGGTATTGAGAGAAAACCCAATCTAATTAAAACTCTTTTCGGCTGTGACAAATATTGGGTAACTAATCATAAATAGATGTAAAGTATCAGAGCTACCAACAACAAACCTCAGACTTTTCGATACAGCTTGACAATTTTTCCTCCGCCATTTTTTGAGTTAGTTATCAGTCTTTCTTTGATATTCTTTCTCCGCCATTTCTCGTAAGCTAGTTACCAGTCTTTTCCTTCAATGTTCACCGCTAACAGCAAACATCAACGGCGCATGTTGTTAGTACGAAGTGCGAATTTTGAGCTACAGTTTGAAAACATGTGATTTTTGTTTGAAAACGGAAGTTTTTTAAATAACTTTACTTTTTAGTTATGGCCTCTTTGTTATAAATAAAAAGTTAAATCATGTTGTCTTCTTTTCGCTCATTAAGTGCGGCTTTGGCCATTGCACTTGGAGCAGGGACATTAGTATGGCTGAGTGCGTTGTATTTTCGACGCAAGAGAAGAAATCCATCGACAGGAAAGAGCTCCTCGTATAACGATCGAGTTTTAATGTGGAAGAAAAGTAGAACAGCCAAAGCAAAAGGTAAAATAATAACTCATTTTTTGAGACTTTGTCTTTTGTTTAACTGTGACAAGATCTAATTTATCGAATTATGCCTATGCAGGTTATTAATTTATCAAGAGTTTCTCGGCCACCTTTTTTTTTGTTTTGGTGTATTCAAAAATAAAAGCTTACATTTGTGATTGATTTATACAAACATTGTTATTTTTATTTGCGAACTAGAAAAGCATCTTTAGTCTCTATATCTAGAGGTATTCTAGAAAAATTTGGAGTAAAACTTGTTTTCTTTTTGTTTTGTTTTGTTTTGATGGTTACCAGACTTTGAATATCCATTCTGCATTAATGGCGATTGACATGTTTTTGCATGTCTCATATCCTTTCTCAGAATAACTTTTTTGGTTTAAATGTCCCTATAATGCATAAATTTAAAGAATCTTTAAAGTGCATATGAAGTAAAATGTTTTTTTTGCAGAAAATGAAAGATTATAACACCCTCATTATGAAATGAAGTATTTAAGTTAGTAAAAAATTATTGAAAAAAACAGCTTTTTTTGCTCATACTCATACTTTATTTGGGATAATTTCCGTACTGGGGTGTACTTATTTATGCATGCAGTTTCATTGTGTGTATTACTGTAGAGGTTAGGGTCTGGGAAAGAGCTAGTTTTTGTGATTAAACAATAGTATACCCCAATACGGAAATTTTACCAAAACCTAAGAAATATGCATGTATGATTTAAGAGCTATTTGCTGCTTAAAGTGGTTAAATAAGGCCATACAGGTGTCTTGAGAGACTGGTGACGAATTTGGCTGTGATGATGTAACCAGTGGTTTCATCTAGATGCGACAGGGTTTGTTTCTTCTTGCGTGCTTTGTTGAATAGTGAGAAATGTCTGATAGTGAAAACATTCTATCTTTTACCAAGTCCCTTTTGCTTTCAAGCTCTCTTTGCTTTCTTCTTTAATATTCCATGATATTTGAAACCTCAGAACCACTGGCTACATCATATCAGTTAAAATCTGATCTTTGGCTGAGCACAAAATGGAGACACCTTGAAGCATTGTTTTAAAGATTTTAAACCGGAGAGCAAGGGTGTTGGTTTTGAGGAGGATGCCATGAATCGAGCAAGATGGAAAGTGGGAGTTGGAGAGATAGCTGTGAGAGTGGGGTAAATCTGGCCACCCCCATTTACTGTGTGGGGATAAACCCGATCAAAACTGGATTAACAATAATACACAGAAGCGTATTCTCTCACTTAAAACTGGATATTTTTGGCAATGAGAACTAAATCTCACAACTGAGGCTAACTTGTTTTTTACTTCATTTGCACGTTAAAACTTTCAATACAAACACAGGAAAGCACATGTATTTATTTTCTACTAGTGTAGTGAGTACAGTAATTCATTGATAGTTGGCTGAATGCTGCTGTGCAATTTTCTGAAATCATTACACATTTATTTTTTGAATTAAAATTTCAAAATCAACACTTAAGACAAAACTTATTGTATTCAACAGATGGACTTGGTACAGCCAAGTTTTCAGCATCATTTGATTCTGATGGTAATAAAATTAGTCAGAGATCAAATACGCCATCATATCATCAGCATCATAACCAACCTCACGAGGAAAGCACTGATGCTATAGGTGGTGAGTAAAGAAAATTACTTAATACTTAATTAGATCCTCAGCTCCATGGAGAGCATAAAATTATGCAATCTAGCACCAGTCTCCAGTGCTTATTCCTCTGGCTGGTTCCATTTTGAAGCTTGTTACATAATGTTGGTATTATTTATCCTATGTTCTTTAAGGTATGACCTATCTACAATACTACATCTCCACATTTTCCTCACTTTTATCCAAGGTTCTTTAAGGTACAGTGTGACCTATCTGCAGAACTGTACTGTATCTCCATATTTTCTTAGATGCCACAGTCCCTATTTCAATCCTTGGTGCTAGCTCGATTCTGAAATAGTTTCTTTGTGTGACCTTTCCTGCCAAAGGTAATTCAGCTTTCCATCAGGGTCTGACAGGTACAGGCCTGGACACCTGGGACAAGTTGAAAAATATGTTAGACAAGTGTTTTATTTTCAGAAGAAGCACACCGGGCCTCGGCATTTGGCTAACGGGTCATTTTGTGCAACAAATACCAGGGTTCGATTTTTAAAAAAAATTCTTGTTGTACATTATTGGGGTAACTGACAATTATTTTTTATTCGTTCCTCAAAAGTTGAGGTCATCATAAACAAATGAGCTGTACCGTGTTTAGAAAAGCCCATTTGAATCTACTAAAAATAATTATTTTTGCAGAGAACAGTCTAGACTGTTCGTTTCCCTTGTGGTAGAAAAAAACGACAAAATCTACAAGCACCTGAGTTGTCGCTTAAAATATTAAAATGGTAAAAAAGTTAAAACAAACATTTTCGACTCTTTAAGTCATCTTCAGGTTAAAATAAGAACTTGATGGTACAAAGCAGTTATATACAATTAATAGATGTTCAGTTATCCCCGAGGGGAATAAAGACAAAGAAAAGGCTTGAACTTGTTGAGTTGAGTTGTTGTGTTTTCTGACCAACATGATGAACATAATGTTTTAGCTGAGCCATGATTTCAGCATTTTGCTGCAAATAAAGACACCTGAGATGTTGCTGTTACTGTACCTACAATTTAATGTATTCGACCTGGAAACAATCCTCTGTTACTGTAGGTCAAACTCATAATTTTTTATAATCTTGAAAAATAAAGAAAGAAGGTACAAGTTCTATGGCTTAACTTTGTTTTACGAACGTTATTTACTTAGACTCACTGTATTTAAAATATCTTGATTTGTAATGGTTCTTTTATCTTTTTTTATTCTGAACTTGGCTTTGTAAAGGTTCAGCCACTAATATTTAACCATTATGAACTGATATGGGACAAGCAGCTCATTCTGCTGGGCAAGTGATTTTTAAATTAAAGGAAGTGAGGATGACCAAAGAAGATGTGGAAGACACAAGTGGAGAAGGAGAGCAAGAGTGTTGGTTTAGTGAAGGAGGATGCCTTGAATTGAGCGAGATGGAGAGTGGGAGTTGGAGAGATTGGTGTTAAGGTGGGGTAAATCCAGCCACCCCCATTTACTGGGATAAACCCGGATCAAAGTTAGATTGAATGATTGATTTGATTGATTGTACTGTACTGTATGTTACGTTCTCAAATAAATTTACAATTATATTCATGGTTTATGCAATTTTCAAATATAATACAAAATTTGTACTATATACAGCTGTATCTTTAATTGTATTTACAAATGATTGTTGTATCTTTTTTGTCACCAATCTTCAAGCCCTTAATGGAAGAGGATCAGATGATAGTGCTGTGGATGTTGAATTGTTTGACAAAGAAAACTTGGTTGAAGTTCTCTTGCATCAAGGTACATGTAAAGTATAAATTTTTGTTACTTGTTTCAGGGTTGTCATAAGCATAGGCGACTGGTGATATCGCTGGCTATTTGAACATTTTTGCTGGCTGGAAAATGGTGAAGATAAGCAGAAAAAACAGTTGTCATTATAAATGCTTTAAGAAAAAATAGATAAAAATTAAATGTGCCATCTACTTTCAGAATATCTCCAACTTCAGATCTTTAGTTATTGACAACGCTGCCTGTTGTTTTCAGTGACAAGTAGTCAGTCTTGATTCTAGGCATGCATGTTAGTATCTATAATTAATTAATAAATTATAATATTTATTAATAATA
>JANCMA020453855.1:0-10814 GCA_024336925.2 Zoanthus solanderi
GACTACCATGTGCTTTACGCCTTGCTACTTGCAGTCAGTCGCAGTCAGTCAGATCAGACATTTTGTGTTTCCTGTTGGAAAATAGCCCTACCACTTTTTAAGGTACTCCGCGGCCCCTGCTCTTCTGTTACCAACAAACCTCTCACTGAAGTTATCGATTATATACGAGACACCTTTTGATCGGCTTAGCATACAGCGCTCCAACTTTACGGTAACTTTGGTGAATCGAGCTACCTTGCATAATAATTTTCAGTTTCTGTATTTACTTGAATAATTAGATATTTAATGAATGATTGAGAGAAATTTTTTCTCTTAGTTCCCGTTAAATCAAATCGTTAGCCATTTTTTAAACAAGTTTGGTTTGTTTAACTCTTACGTTATTGCAAGTCAAGGTCAAAAAGAACCGCAGATCCTTATAGTTATAAGACTCAAGCAGATACAATAACTATAATAAACTATGTTTAAAATGTAACGTGTCAGATGCTGAAATCCTATATTTTCTTTATAATTGGCCGTTCCGGAATTGCGCAGGGAATTGGGGCGAGTTTCAATTTTTAACCAATTGATAAATTGACACCACCACATGAAAGATCGCGTACAGAGTTGTCATTTGACCAAAATTTGAAAATTTGAAACTCGCCCCAGTTCCCTGCAGGTACAGTATATAACTGATTGGCTGGTTTTGATATAAAATTCTCTACCAGTGCTCAGGAGATATTATCCCAGGACAGGATGTCACGTGGGACCAAGTGATGGAAACTGCCCAACCACATGATTGCGTTCCTGTTAAAGCTACTGATCCCCTGTATATCCTTTACACTTCCGGAACAACTGGCGATCCAAAGGTTAGTTTGCTTACAACGAATTTAACAATTACTTCTCCAGAAGAGCATATATTTTTTCCAAAGCATATCAGCCGGAGCACGTATTAGATGTAGAAACCAAGTGGATTCGTAAAATGGATTCTAGCGAGCCATTTGGTTTAAACAGGGTCGATCCCTGTGCGTTGCACACAGCTTTTTTTATACCTATATATTATGGGCTAGTGCTGTCGTTGCCACTCTGTAGTTTACTTGTCACTGAGGAGGGCGTGAGCCGAAAGGCCTTTGGCATATAAGGTACGATCGTAGCTGAATGGCGGACTGGTTTGCCTTTATATTGATTGAAACTTATTTTAGTGGCCGTTCTATCATACTTGACTAGTTGCAGGAGTGTTATTGCATTATTCCAGTTTCCTGGGCAACTTTCAAGTGTTGCATCTCTATAGCTAGTTTTGAATTACAGCTGTGTCGGTTCAATTAACCAGTTGTTCTACATCTATCTGACTCTTATTAAGTCGAAACATTTTGTTAGATTAAAATTGCAGGAAATGCAATGTATTTGCTTATTTGTTTTGTTTGATAATCTTTTTTTTAATTTGACAGTTCCTTGATTTTTGTTAATTTAATCCTTGAAAGTCCTGGAAATGTCTTTGACTAAAAGTGTGCGCATCCTAGATAATAATCTTTCTACCACTCAATATTCATTACAAGTAACCCTTCTGCTTTGTTCCTGTGCAATGTATTTTACAAAATCTGACAAATCGAATGCGAAGCAGCTCATTGTCTTTAGAAAACTTTGCTTAACCCGTCCTGCAACATAAGAATGACGCATTTGGCATTGCTGCCAAAAAAGCCTATTCTTGCAGATTATTAGCATTTGATAGAAATGACTAAAATTCAGAAATCAGCTGGCGAGACAAAGACACATTAATTTTGCTAATTTGACCCCTTGTCCATGAATGACAACATTTTTTTTGTCTTTTGAGTTGTAGAACTGCCTTTCAGAAACTGATTTGTTGAAGTATGGCCAGCACTGATGCGTTAGCATATTTGCTTGCCATCATACCAATGTGCCATTCCCAGGCTCCTGGGATTTTTTTTGGGAGAAATGATAGTTTCAAGGTACTGTGCCTCTATCCCTCAAAATCTCAAAACCTCTATTTTATAAGTTTTTGGAGGTAGTGGCCCACCTTAACAACTCAAAATCCTTTAAGCATTGAGTGGGTGGTGACTTTTAATATTAATATTTTAAACGTTTAATTAATATTTTAAAAAAAAACTTTCTGTGCTAGAAAATTTTTTGGTCTAGAATTACAAATCAAAACAATGTAGAGAAAATAAATGCAATAACAAAAAAACATCTATATATTTTTTTTCATTGGCCATCGCAACATCAATCAAACTGCAGCAAAAAACATGACAGCGCATGTTCTAGATTTATACTAGTTACCATTCTTCCGCTTTAACCGTCACTTCAGAAGATGTTTGTCGTAACAAATGAAACGTTAAGTTAAATATATTTGAAAATCTTCAACATGCGTTGTCAGTCTATAATGTTTTTTACAGCAGTTTGTTTGATGTTTTTAATCAAAAAAAAATGTTTTTCCCGCTTGCAGTTGATTATGGTCGCACCATTTTTTCACAAAATTTCAATATATGAGAACGACAGAGTTCCGCATTGCGGGTTGCGGCTTAAAACAGGGTTTTCATTTTTTCTACCATGTTTCCACGGAGGTAGTATTTATGTTATGTCCACTATCGATCCGCATTCTTCTTTATAATCAACTTCGACATTACTGTGTATTTAATGAACACTTTTAATGTTCACATGGTTTCCGGTTGAAGGTATTCACATTTCACTGCTGTTTTATTTGACATTGCGTGAAAGCAACTGTTAAAACTTTGTTTTGAAATGTGATTATTTTGTTCCCTACAAAGTTCTGTTACTAAAAAACACGGGATCCGACTTAATACTGATTATTTTCCCAAACAAACCCGGATCCTGCCGCTCTGCTATATCTTTTGTCAAAATGGGGGGTGCTACTTGAAAAGTGAATGCGGCATAAAAGTAAATATAACAGCGGTAATTTTTGATATTACCACACCGATAGAAAAACCAGCCAGTTCGTGAGAACCATATTTTAGCGGTTCAGTCATCAGTCACTCGCTCACCGTGTATCTTTGTTTTGAAATCTAATAGGCTCGATGTTTTCCTATCTTTGTCGCGTTTTGACGACTTTTGTCTTGATAGTTTGGCCTTTAGTGGCAGTATCAGATCGATCGTTTACAACAGCTAATAAAATTCTTTTCATAGAGTCAGGCTGATAACATCCCGGCCATTATTCATCATATGACATGATATAAAGTTGTGGGAATGCTTAAAATTTTAATAAGTGTTTATTTTTTTTCAAAGCAAACGCGGTGAGTTTACTTTAATTTAAATTATTTTCAGAGACCAAAATATTTGTAATGAAAACAACTATGATTGAGTTTTAATTAGTTCCATCCCCGGTTAATTGGTAACATGTGTGCAGTGTCCTGTTGATATCTGAAATATAGTTTACAATTGGAAAGCAACCGTTGAAAGCTACCAACAGCGGATTCGAGAGTGTTTATTCTAAAACAAAAGTTCTGACCTATAAATAATGCTTTTAAAAAGTTTAATCCGAGCAATAAAAACATGAATTTTACATTTTAAAAACAAACGTTTTTGCTTTAAATAAACTATATATTATTACTTAGTTTGTTTTAAAATTGACTCTTGCCAAACCTGAAATAAAAACAAACACAGGTTAGCACGAGATGCATCGTTTCCCTTTTATATTTTTCAAGGTTTTTTGTCGATTTTCCTCGCCGCAGTACACGCAACACAGCACCCTGGCTCAACTTAAACCTCCAGACGAAGATCATTTTGTCTACTTCTTGCTTTCTCTTGACCTTTGCTTAACACTTGATCGCGCAGTTGAATCAGGTATTCTGCGCCACGAGAATGAATTTCTAAAGGCCATTCTGTACTTGTTCCCAGCTAATCCGTAGATAATTGGGTGAGAAACACAACTGAAAAAAGCCATCCAAAGTACGACTATAAAAACTATATTCACAGTACGAAAGCTGACTTGTTTCAAGTCAGTATTTTGAATCCAAAGCTGGTAGATATGATAAGGACTCCAGCAGAGAGCAAAACTGAAGAAAATCAGAATTAACATGTTAATGGCTTTTCGTTTTCTGGTAACTTTACGATTGAAGCTCAAGGACTTTTTGAGGTTTTCTCTGACGTAATTACTGGTTGACCTTTTCGCTCTTGAGTTGATAGGCAATTTCATGGAGCGGATTTGTGTAATTGTTAAGGTGTGCAAAACAAACATAAAAAGCAAAGGTAAAAAGAAGAACACAGCAGAATGAGCTATTACATATTGCCGGCGGCTTTGAAAGCTCGGCCAGTTGTCCATGCAATAGGATTTGCCGGAAAACACGCGAACCTGTCGATAATTAACTGTTAGTGACGACTGGAGAATTCCTATAATCCACGTTGCAATCAAAAACCATTTGATGTGTTTGGACTTTTTGCGAAGAAAGAAAGGAAACCACACCATCAGAAATTTCTCAACACTGATGACTGCCAGGTTTAAAATCGAGGTGACAAGTGCTAAGTTTTGGGCAAAGCTTACTAGTTTACAACTGGCTTGTCCGAAGATCCATTCATCTGTTATATATAGGTCCACGGTTACTATAGGAATACAGAAAACTGTGATGAGGAGGTCAGCGATAGAAAGGTTCATAATGGAATAATTTGTAGAGTTTCTGAGATGGCGGTTCTTTATGATTAAAATACAGACTATAACATTACCGATAAGAGCGCCTAAAAACGTTGCCAATAAGGAGCCAACAACAGCCCATCTTTCTGCGTTTGTGAAAAGACATTTGACGTTCGCACATCCACTTGAATTGCTGCTGCCGCTTGGATTACTAGCAAAGCTCGAATTGTCTCCCATGCTTTTGGATCTGCCGCGAGGATATTTTCATCTACAGTAGTCGCCAAAAGTGAACGTAGATTAACCGAGTCAATCAGCCCCAACAGGGTCTTTTTACCTTGAGACCCCCTGCGGTTACAGTTTTGATTGACATACAAACCCAAATGTAATAAACTCGCGCAAGAGACGTTATTTGCAAAAAAGATTATTCCGGTTTTTATTCTATCCTGTGTAATATAAACAAAATTTTATGTCGATGCTCAATTTGCTTACATATTTAGTTTCTATTGATAACATCAAAATGAAAAGTGGTTAAACACGAAAGTCGAAGATTCCGATTGTGTCAAAAATGGTTTGTGAAGATAAAAAGGTCGTCGCAATTGCAAACACATTTTTAAAATGCACCTGCATACCATGTCGGCGGCTTTTGATTAAATAGGTTACTGAGCAAAGCAAGGGATACCAAACTGAATTTTTACACAGATGCGTTTGAAAATCGAAATAAAACTGAAATTTCGCGTTAATTATTTCAAATCACGTTTCATATTGATCACGAGATAAGACAGTCACGGTATAACTAAGTCTCGAAAGACAATAAGAAACATTTCCCCAAAGCTATAAAACATAAATCATAATAACATGATACTTTGCTTATTGGCTTTAGTGGTAGTTTCTGATGCGGTTACTTTTGCTTTTCATTCAAACGAATCTTATTTTTCATTTGGGAACTGACTGAGATGATAAAATAGCTTTATAAAGTAGCTTTTACAGGATTAGCAGTAAATTAGTCCGCGCCATCAATCTGTCGATCCATTACCCACACTTATTTTAAAATTGTATTCGTTTTCCCCCGCAAAAATGCATAATTTTGCCAGAACTGTTTTATTATCTCAATTATGTGTCGCTAAATACTAATACTAATAGGAGTTTTGTTTAGTTTTTCTGAAAACCTTGCACATCAGTACTCTAATTCTCGGCTGAAGACAATCTTACTATCAACTAATCAAGAAACTTATAGTTCATTATGACATGCATTTTTGAGTCTTTTGTGAACGGGAAACCTGTGTTTTTTTAAGTTATCTTTAAATGTTTTGAAACTAATGCTTTTTTTTTCATACCGATCTAAAGATTAGCTGATGTATGTTAAAAGATCTATACGTTAACAGTACGCAGGGATGTGCCGTACTTGACTTCAAGAACTTTAATCACCGGCTTTCTTTAAGTTAACTTCTTCTAATAAAACCAGTTTTACTGTCTGAAAAAACACAGAGTCGTGAATTTAAAACCTTATACAGTGAACGTTATTTTTCTGTCTTGAAGAAAAGAACTGTCTGGTGTTTTTCATTCTAATTTTTGATTAAGAAGAGACCCTGTAAACTTACCATTCATCTTGATATATGATTGTCTTGAAGTCATTAAATGTGATTGATGTTATACTGAATTTAATTCGTAAACCAGTCGATGAAACCTTTTAAATTGACTATTCATTTTGCTTGTCTTGAAAGGTAGAAATGTATAGTGTTGTATTCTATAGCTTTTGATTTAGCTTAGAAAGCCCTATTTAGAAAGACGAGTTTATTTTCTTGTCTTGGAAAATAAATTCAGTATAAGTTTTGTCATAATGACAGTTTTTCGGTTGTTTTATAGGCCAAAGGGATTCAAAAAAGATCTTTGAGTTAAGCCAAATGTAGTGGAAAGTAACATTTCAAGATAATTTCGTAAGCAAAAACACGAAGTACTTTTATATATGTACAGCTGAAAACTTATTAGTTGTCTTTATTCATAGTTTGACGATTCATATGTTGCAAAAGAAAACTTCGTTTTGAACATAGTTCTTGCTTGTTATCATTTTCAATTTTCAATAAATACAGGCAATTTTCTTAAAATCTTGCAGTTTACATTTAGCGTTGTAATTGTCAACATTGCATTTACAAAGCAATGCAAAGATTGGCATATTTGTTGCTTCAGTAATGCATATTTAATAGTATTTTTTTGCATGCCAATAATCAGTATACCCTAAAAAACCATATGCTCATGTTTCTCATTATTCAAAAGAAAAAGCTGCCGGATGGAATTTGAAGACTTTTGAGAATATCGAATTGCTCAATTCAAGTGATTTTTCTGCAAAGCTTAATTTAAGAAACGAATTAATAGAGGGCACAAAATTGAAATCTTACCGACGCCATTAAACAAACAAAAATTGTGAAAGGAAAATTATCACACAAAAATTGCTCGTGTAGTGGGGGTTTTAGCCTGTAGCTGTTTTAGAGCGACTAGCTGACAATTCTTTTTTTTTTCTAAATTCTTATTGTTTTTTGAGTACGAAAGACGATATTAAGTCGGGTGCATCAGATGCAAATAACAAATTCGTTTGTCGCGACACATATTTCTTCCACTTAGGCCTGTAGTCAACACCATATGATTGATATAATATGAAATATATAAATATTATTCTTCAAAAGTTACTATTTTGACTTTGCGTTAAACATTTTTATCATCATGTTGACTAATCTTTGCAATTCCTCCGGTTATTTTAAAGGTCTTCATCTCTTCAACTTTTTAATCGGTAAAAGAAAACTAGAATCAGTACCGGAATTGTCATCATTCGAAGCGAAAAAGTAAACAACAATCTCGACAGGAATATGCACAAAATAGAAGCCGAGAAAGCGAAATCAAAGCCATCACCACGGAAGAAATCATGGCTCATTTTTCCTTGTATATAAGAAGATTAATAAAGTAGTTTAGGAGTATAAATTTGTTTTTCTGTTTTGTTTTGTATGAAATCGTAAAAGATAAGACTTCAAAGTAACCGACAGAGCGATGTAAAGATAATGGCATATTTTTAACTTATTAAATCTATATGTGGTACAGAGCTTCTAGTTTAATAACTGAACTTGTATTGATAGAGAAAGTGAGGCGATGGTATACGTACTTGATTTGTGAAATAGGCATATACTGTCTAACTGACGTAGTAACTTTGTGGTACAAGAACATTCATAGAGTGTCACTGGAAGAACAGAATCGTCTTTTGACAAAAGACGGTAATGTTTATTTCACAAGGAGGACTTTAAATCCAGTACAAATGAACAGAAAAAAGGTGATTTTTTATTCCAAAATATTGAAGACTAGACGCACTTGTTACAAAAAAATATATATTGAATACACACTTTTTTTTATTCTTTATATTTTTACATTTTGAGCCTTATATAATTCTTAAATAATAGTTTCAAAATAGGTCCTCATTTTGTCGAAGCATGCAGTGAAACCTGAGTGATCGAGTGATCAAGCCTCAGTATGGTTCTTAAAAAATTCTTAAAATTTCCGAAATCTTAGCCTCATGATTCATCTAAACTGGATTCGTATGAAAAAGTGTATAGTACTAAGCTAATCTTCAACTATGTTTTTTTTAAATAACGAATTCAGTCCTAAAAGTAAAACTCAGTTGAAGCTTAAGTCTATTTATTATAAGTTTCCAAATGTTGCTGTAAATACTGAAAAATATATGCAGTCCATACACGCTTCAAGCCGGTAGGTTTAAATGTTATTGTTGTTATTTGATAAAAACGGAGATTAAATTCAATATTCAGATTTTAAACGTCTGCGACATTTACCCGACTTCTCACTACTTTGTATTTTATCAGTCGGTTAACCTCGGTTTCTTTGCCTCACCCCGTGATTGTTCTTAGAGTTAGATTGTGGCTTGATTCTGTGGAAATCGCAGTCTGGGTGTCCTTCTAAAAACGGTTAATTCTAGTGCGCGGGTTCTTGCCATTCTTACCGCATTTATAGTAAAACTTTGCGTCTTCAAAAACGGCTTCTCCGACATAAGTCTTAGCGATTAATATTCTCACGCAATACCTTATTATGACTTCTCCGACCTACTTTTCTTGGATTTTCTATATGTTTTAAAAATAACTTGCTTCTTAATGAATGATGTATTTAACAATTTCTCACCACCTTAAACAATTAGTATATTTTAATTTATCAAAATGCAACTTGCATTTATTCATTATAAATTTATATAAATAAAAAATCATCGCCAAGGAGTAATGTCTATGTAAAATACTCTAAACTAGATAAGAAAAACTGATCCTTTTCTCGAAGAGGAATAGCCTACAGTACTGAGTTGACGAAATGTGTCATACATCTAAAACAAATTTTGAAAGGAATCAGTTCACTGGATGTTTCTTCGAAAACTCTTTGAAGCAAAGTATGACATTGATGTATCTGATCTGCGTTTAAAACTGAAAATAATTTTCTAGTGTTTCTCGTTTTGTTCAACTTTTTCTTTTTTTTTTTTTTTTTTTTTTATCTGTCGCGACTTATTTTATCAATTTCTGATGTAATATTACCTGTGCTAAACTAAAATACTACAGAGTCACTCCCTTGTCAGATTTGCGCCGGCAATCTCGGACCGCGTTAACACCGACGCCACAATTTCAACGGGAAATTACCATAAGAACTGCATGCCTTTTATGTAAAAGGGGATTTCTGGCAAAAGCTTCATTGTAGGTGGCCACGTTACAGAAAATGTTATTCTTAAATCAAAAACTTTGAATTAGCGACACGTTTTCATAAATTTCGTTGCAATTTATAAAAAAAGTAATGGATATTTTTTCTTGGGGCCAGCCATTGTTATTTTTTTCCTTCGGGTTGCGAATTGACTAATCGTAGTAAAATACCGTTTAGTATCCTTGATTAACTGCAGGTTTACATAAAAAACTAATTTGGGAATGCAACTTTCTTTTAAAAGCACGTGTTTTTTTTATTCTTAGAGCGTATAATTGGCTATGAAAGGCTCATATTCGAAACGTCAGCATTGTGCTTTCCTTAAGGCGATGATCAAACTTTTCAACCTAGAGTTGATTAAACCATGAGCTTCAGTTACTCACCGACGCATTTCAATATTTTTTAAGGAAAAAACTATTTAGCACGTATTCTGTTAATTTTTTTTTCTAAACTGTGGGGTGTTTGTGACTGTGGTCAACATGTATGTGGGTTGTCCACGCTTTAAGATTCCAGTTGCATGCCATCATGCTTCATGATACGATTAGTTTGCAAGTTTCAAAACCTCTTTTAATAAGCATTGATGAAAACAGGAAGCTATCTTTTAATGAAAAGCTTTTTTTGAACAAAATTTGCAATTGAAAGTGAGTTCTTTAGATTTTCCGGTTACCTTTTTGCCACAGGTTAATTAATCCTCTTTAAAACACCAAAAATATCTTAATTCATTAATTGATTAAGAAAATATATGTCTTTGCTCACACGCAAAACTACAAACCAGCTAAGATACATTCTTTTTATGTGAGATTTGAACTCTTCAATTATGTTCTAACTATGTCAAATGTGAAGTAAATGTAAGGATAAGAGTTAAGTAAAACAGTTTCTATATATCAACTGTAATCTTCAAAGGTCTTTTTCTCCGATCTACAGTATCTTCAGAAGATAATTATAGCTCATAGCGTCATAGAAAAGAAAAATATAGATAAAATGATAAAATAGATAGACAGACAGATGGACGTTACTAAAACTAGGAATGAGGAAAGGGGAATGAACGCTTTTTAACGTCTTTAAAAGTTAACTAAAACGTTTTTAAAACGTTTTTATAACATAGCTGGCAAATTCGTGCTCTTTTTGTATGGCGTGAGCGTGCACCAAATATGAACATATGCACGGCGTGCAACTAAATGATGACGGGAGCAAGTTTGTACGCTCGCGGAGTTGAGGATTTCTGACTTTCTAGAAAAATGGCTGGAAATTACGATGAAGAACTTCTCAACTTTTCTTTATGCAGTAAAACATACCTTTTAATCGTTTACGGGCTGGTTTCACATGATTGAGTTACCGTATCAAGCATGCGCGTTTTTCATAAACTCTATTTAGGAGAAATAATACTGATGCATTCATTCAGTTGTTATCTGTGTGAAATGATTTAAAGTTACTGCATGTGTTTATTTCTCCATTAAAAACTACTTGAAACACTGGTTTGCCGCTCGTGTGAAACAATAGAAAATAATATCAG
>JANCMA020453963.1:0-10813 GCA_024336925.2 Zoanthus solanderi
CCCTTGTACCCAGGCCATACTCCTGCATCACACATTCAGCAAGAGCGGACCGCTCGTTTCCCCGCCCAACCTATCTCCGCCCTGGTACTTATATATAAATTTTAAGACCATAAAATGTATGAATGAAAATGCTATCAGGAATGTTTAAAATAAGCACTTCTTTAAGGTTACGATGCACTTTGAGCAGTGTTTTCAATCTATAACTTATATCTTCTTTGTTTTAAGTCGCACACCCTTCAACGTATACACCGTTAGAAAGATTATGGAATTCTCTAAATGATAGTATAAATTGTTTTTTTCAAATATTTTTTTTAAGCGAAGACGACCTCGTTAAATTTAGATTGAAAAGTTTTCCTTGGCGGAGTTCCAAATAACTGACATTTTTAATTTCTGGAATATTTTTTCTTGTTAAAAAATTAGTTTAACTTAAATTCCAAAACGGTGTCAGGGATTTTTGATAGCATGCGACATTTTTAGAAATGATTCAACAAACTTTTACATTTCGAAGATGTAAATGCTGCGAATTGACTTTATAAAATGAAAACTAAATTGAATTTCCAAATTTCCTGATACGGTTTTAGAGTTCATAATATAAACTATCATTGTGCCAAATTTTGTGGCGATAGGTAAAAAACTGATGGCGTTTTAAAGTTTTTATATAGCAGCACGTAGTGTTAAAATTTGTTTCCAGAAAAATGCATTTGAAATAACACCGCCAACTTGTTTGTTTACTTCCGGTAACAATTTCACTTGAAATATCTAAAGAACAATTAGCATTTGAAAAGAAGTTTTATTGCTTTGAAAGCTGTTTTTAAAAACAAGCGTTTTCTATCAAAAAATAAAATTTGATATTTTTTGCATTTCAAAGTGTACCGTATCCTTAAGAATAAAATTAGCATATATAAAGTATTAATAAAACTAACAGGAATTATAAAAGCTCACGACTATAAGTGTAAGTTTTAAAAAACATGGCGTTAAAATACTGTTAAAACTAAATAAAAATTAAATAAAAACTTTAGCACGTATAGAATCAGATTGGACATTAAGGCTGGGCTTACACTCTTTTATAAAAAACATTTCAGTTAATAAACAGTCAAACTTATTTTTACACTTTTTTAGAACACTAAAATTGTTTGCAATGTTTCTTCGCCTAATACTTTAATTATGTCTACCTGTTCCCGCCTTTACTGCGTTCGAGCGATGCGAGAACACATACTAATCATGTCGATTTCGAGCCTATATATATAAACATATAGAAAAAGCTCCACGCCATCGTATTTCAGGGTCTGTTCGAACGAAACCTCTCTTTCATGTTATCGCAAGCCAGTTTAAAGTCGCAGAGGCCTGGGTACTCGACTTGAACAAAAGTTAGTTTTTCAGAATACTTGTTTTTTCCTACCTCAAGTCCCTCTCATTTTTGTTAGGTAAATGTTAGTCGTGATCAAACATGATGAAATTGTAAGCAAAACTCTGTAGTAATTTCGATAACTCCAACCAGCTAGAACGCAAACTTTTTTTTTTTGGCTACTTTATTCAGTCAATTAACAAAATACAAATGACTCGATCGCACTTGCCTAATCTTTGATTACTACTAGATTTTATAAATAATGTAACAAGCTGTTTAAAAATGCCGGATAGATTTTTGATCTACCTACGGGGTCTTCTGTTGACGAAGCATGATACATCACCAAGGTTCGGTACCTTTACAAAGTTAAGCTTATTTTGTGAACGCTTTGACTTGCAGATGGTTGATGACATGCGCAATGTTCTTTTTCCTGTGGGACGCCACAATGGCCTGGATTTGGCAGCATTGAATATTCAGCGAGGTCGTGACCATGGTTTACCTGATTATAACACAGTGAGAAAAGCTATGGGCTTACCAGGTTAGTTACGTACGTATATTGAGAACATATACTTATGAATCGAACGAGAGCCAGGATAAGGGGAGTCAAACCTTCAAAACAGTGTCATGAAAAACTCAAATGCTTGACCTTGCAACAAACAGTAAGACTCTATTTTAGAGGCAAAAATGTTTATTTAGTGCAACTTTCATTTATTGTATTTTTTGCTGAATAACTGACTCCACTTGTTGGTACTATATACTCTTCCTATAGTTTATATTTTTCATTTGAACCAACGATGCTACCCGACAAAACATTGTCTTCTACCTCAGTTAGTTTTCCTTCTATCATTTGTCTACCCAAAGCTATGTTTATTAAAAACTTAAAAGGGCTGGCATTGATGATTTTCTTAGATTTTCAATTTCCACTGAAAATTGAAAGAAAGAACTACGTTTCTCTTGGTTATCTGTTGTACACAATTTGACTCAAATAACACATTTTAGGTGTAGCCAAGTTTAGTGATATAACTAAGGACAAGAGAGTGGTCGATAAGATGACAAAACTTTATGGAAACGTCAACAATATTGACCTTTGGGTGGGTGGTTTAGCTGAGGACCACGAGGAGGGAAGTGAACTGGGACCAACCTTCAGAAAGTAAGTGAAAAAGTACTAGTAAGCAGTTTATAGGCCTGACCCAAATGCGCTCGTAAATGCATAAAATGCTGTCGCTGGTAGTAGACCAAAAATCACAGCAAAATTTCTCGTCATCTTTATTTAAAGGTATATATATTTTTTTTCTCTTTACGATAACTGCTCGCAATGGCCAAGCTTTAAAACGTTTCTCTGCTTGTTATCCTCACATATTACTGTAACCCGGCTATCAGATGAAACAAGGACGCGCTTGCCCAAGGGACGACGTTTGTCAGCTCTGCCATTGAGGCAGCTATAAGTTTCCTGTTTTCTAATAGTTTTGCGAAATGATCCCAGTGACAGGTTATGTGTTGCAAGGTTTTAAAGTGTCTTTAAAGCTAAAATTTTTTTTTTCGGTTTTGGTATTTCTAGAATGCTTAAAAGAGTATTTTAAAAAAAGTTTTTTTCGATTCCTTCATATTTTCGCCACAAAATCGTTCTTTAAAGTACCCGCGTCGGCCACGAAGATGACCGGGAGTTGCTAAGTGTGGGTCCAGAACAGGCCGTGACGTTACTTCATTTCTATGAAATCGTTGCCCTTTTATGCTTGATATGTGCTATGCAAACCTAATTTGTTCAAAAGTTGCTTTGGAAAGAAAACAAACTGATTTAGCCAGCGTTTCTGCATAAAGGCAAAGTAGGAAACAAGATATTTGTAACGTCATTACAGTGTTACGAGAATTCTAAAGAGATTAGGGTAATACTGACGTCGACATTTTACATGGAAAATATTTATGTAGCTTTCTCAAACTCAATAATAATTCATCAAGTTAAAACAAAGGAAATAATAACCGTGACCATGGTTTGGAAATGTGACCTTAATTAGCATATATTTTTACGATTTTATTTCTTTGTTTACCCCCTAGTTGTAGTTTCGATTGAGAAGCTATATCAAACACTGGAGACCGTGTTTCATCACGTTTCGAAACACCTTGAATGTCGTCAAAATACTCCGCTGTGCGTCATTTTTTCTTCTATGTGTTTGGAATATGATGAAACACTGTCTCTCGTGTTTGATAAGTTACGTAGCACAGACAGATGTATTAGCAAAAGATAATCAATTATTATCATGTTTTTAAATACCTCTTTTCTGAATCAGATAATTCCTGCTCTTGCTTTTTCTCAGCTGCATCGATTTATTTTTAATTGTTTCTTTTTCAACAGAATACTGACAGCGAATTTACTTCGCGTTCGAGATGGGGATCGATTCTGGTACGAACGGATTATGTCACAGGAGGTAATGACCAGTTGATTATGAACTCATTTTAAAAAATTTTGATTGATGAATTAGGAATTCAATGGATACTTTATCTTACTTGAGTAGTCTCTTTTCTATTTAAGGTTATGTTTTCAGTTTTTCTTTTTTTGTGCTCCCTGCACCGAAGTGGTAATGTGCGAGTTTCTTTGAGGTACCGGCGGACTGTCGGACCAATAGAATGTTGTTAATTAGAACCGGATATATTCTATCCTCTCATAATGGAGGGATTGAAAATGTCAGTTTGGCTGATGTTTTGGGTGGTGGAGCATTATGTGGATAATTGCTCCTTTTAATATGATTTATTGTTTTTCGTTTATTGTTCCTCCAGGAAATCAAGTTAGTCAATAACTTAACACTTGGACGGATCATTCGCCTCAACACTAATTTCACAAGCGCTCCTGAAAATGTATTTTTTTCTTCCATGTACTGCAATGAATCAAAACGTTACCAGTGTGCACCACGTGACTCTCATCAGCTTCAAAAATGTCAACATGCCAATCAATCAAACGTCAATGTTCGTCAAGACCCGAATACAATACCCGTCGCAGATAGTTCTCCCGCTTTGTCAGTGCTCGCTGCTGTAACTGGAGTCTTGAGTCTATCGACAATATGTTTCCTCTTTCTTTGGTGTCGAGAGAAAAGAGTGCAGAAGACAGGAGAAAAACAATCTGAAATAAATTTATCGTTTACGAATTCAGCAACATCTAGCGTCCTATAAACGTCATGTTTTAAATCCAATAACGCCATTGTTAAGTTTGTCAATGTCAAGATGTTGAACGACAAGTCCTAACCATATGTACATTGCAAATATTGACGCGCTCGGTTGTATTTGAATTGTTCTTTAACTGAACGAACATAAACTTTGGTATATAAGCTCCTGAGCTTGAGCCTTCTGTCGGAATTATTTCAGGCATTTATAGCAAAAATTCAGCAGTTTTTGTTTCAAAACAAGTCACAGAATGTTGCTCGAGTAATCTGCTCGCTGTCCTTCAACGGAGAGCGAGGTGGCTTATAAACCAAGGTTTATATACGCTGTTCATCAGACTTTTCAACAAGTTCAATTTACTTAACGTTGACAGATCTTTGTGTTTTGCAAAATTTTCCAATAAAGCTCACCCTCTGGGGTAGCAAGAAACTCGTTTTTCGCGCATTTTGGCGACATTTTATGCGAGTTTGCTCACGAATTTATTCAGTATTATATCACTGTTAATACATATAAGAATGTATCCGAATAACGTGACTATAATAAATGTTAATAGGCAAAGAGAATAACGAGTTTGGAACCTCTGCGATTGCAAAGTCGATGGAGGCGAGTACCACTATCTATTTAAGTGCAGGGAAATAAACCTTAAAAAGGAAATACCAAGTGTTGAAGTGAATTTTAAAAGAATTGATTACAAAACTTAGTTTTATTACATACTTTCATTGAATGTTGTTCCTGATAACTTTATATTAAGCCCAGCCCCAAATCACGACCCAAAAACATAACTTGGACTGATCCGATTCGTATTTGTAGCCTGATCTCCTCCTTCATGAACTTGAACTTTCTTACGTCGCATTCAAGTTCTTATGTAGAACTAATGCCATCGTTTTTGCTAATAAAAATGGCCCCCCGTCTCTGTTAAGTTCCCTTCCCCCTCCCACTCAATTTTTTTTAAATAAAATAAGCCTAGAGTCAGGGGCATCATAGAGGATTTGAGGTATAAACTTTCTTTTTTCCCTGGTTACAATATATTTGGTTAACTTTATAGCTACTGATACTGTACAACAGCTGATATAACAACAAAGAAAATAAAACTAATTCATTGTTTTTTTGTGAATTGTATAAAAACACACACTCAGTCACTGATATTGTTCAACTAAACAGTTATTTCACGCTAATGCTGCACGCACCGAGTTCTACTTCTTTCCCTCTTTCAATATTTTTTGTTTCTTGTCCGTTTTTTCATTTCGTTTTGTTTTCACTTTGCAGTCACATTTAAACTCAGTACCCTGCACTCAGCAATCCGCGCTTTTCGTTTTCCGCCCAGCGACTTCTTGTGAGGTCCTTTCACTCAGTATCCATAATAGGCTTCTAATAAAGTGATTAAAAGAACTTTGCCTTCAGCTTTGACATACAAATTACTATACTATACTTTATTTCAGTTGTGCAGTTGAAATACATATGTAAATATTCAAAACGTTAAAACTAAAACAATAAATAAAAAAGGAAAAGCACAACTAGGGACAGAACAACAGGGTAAAACCCTAACCTAGGTTAACTCCCAGCAATACTAAAATATGTAAAAAAAAACTAAAATAAAAAAAATAATAATAATAATAACCACCCCATCCCCATCCTTTTCCTCCCTTGCATACTAATCGCCATTCCCTTGTTCGAACATGATCCCTTACAAAGATATTAAAAGTGATTAATTACTAAAACTAGCAGCATATCCTAAAATTATCGGAGGATATATCTTGGATGTGACCACATTCGAAGCAGATTGAACGACACGTGCGCATAATGTCAACACTGTAATTAGAGCTAATAGCTGTTTTATACCTACGTTTTAACTGTTTTTTAAAATTTGTAATAGAATTAATTAGTTTAAGTTCTTTTGGCAACGAGTTCCACAATCTACATGACCTGATGAAAAAGCTTTGTTGAAAGTGCTTTGTATACGTACGGCACGTAGGACATAAATTGCACGTAGGACATAAATTGCGGAGATTACTTTCTGGGGCAAGTTTTACAAAGCTATCTATGTTGATCTTATATTTTCCATTCAGACATCCATGAATGAAAAGTAATTCCTTGATCTCATGCCAATACGTGAGGGGTAAGAGATTTGTCTGTAAAAGCCACTCTTTGTATGGTACTGTGCGACTTGGAATACCAAGAATAAAATTGGTTGCCCTCCTCTGAACTCTTTCAACTGCGGTAGTGATGGTTATAGATTGGCCGGACCACGTCTCACTTGCCTAATCGACATGGGATATTACAAGGGCTAGGTATGGTTTCGTTTCAGAAGACCTAACATTCAGTAGGCCCTGTTGATTGCTTTAGAACTGTGCTTGCTCCATTGGGCAGTGCTCGATATCAGTAAACTGAGATCTTTTTGGCTGTCACTGGTGCCCAGGTTATTATCCCCTAACTAGTACACGTGATTAGCAGTATTTCTTTCTTGTAATGTGGACAGTCACATTTTATAATGTTAAAGTTCAACTGCCAATCTCTACTCCAGCGATACAGGAGATCGAGTCCCTCTTGAAGATTTTTTGAATCATCGTCGTTTTTGTTGGTCTTATAGCATTTTGTGTCATCAGCATACAAAAGAAGAGAACAATTTGAAGCTGCGGTTGTCTGGAGATCATTGGTATAAACGACAAATAGCAATGGGCCGAGGAAAGAGCCTTGTGGCACGCCTTAAATAACAGGGAGAGGCTTCGACACTGCCCCGCGAACTACGGTTCTCTGCTTTCCGTCGGTAAGATAGTTAGCGAGCCAGCTCAGTAGGTTTCCTTGGACCCCATGTCGCTTTAGCTTGAGCACAAGTCTACCATAGTCAACACTGTCGAAGGCCTTAGAAAATTCCGAGTATACAACGTCAGTCTGGAGCCCTTTTAATCCACAGTAACCCCGATGTCGTGCAGAAAAGACAGCATTTCGGTAACCGTTGATCTGCCTCTTATAAAACCATGTTGCGCTTCTTGCAGTACCGGTGCGAGATAAGCGTAAAGGCGTTTGAACACGCACCGCTCCAGGACTTTGAAAAATATGCACAGCAGCGATACTGGTCGATAATTATCTACAAATTATTTGCTACCTTTCTTATGTATTCGCACCACGTGAGCAAGTTTCCATTGCGAGGGAACCACGCCAAAGCTGAGCGATTTGATAAAAAGGTGGCAAAGTGAGGGTGCAAATTCGTTAGCACATTCCTTTAGGATTCGTGCGGCAATACCGTCCGAACCAAGAGCTTTGTTTACATCCAGGTTCCTTAGCAAACATTCCACTTCTGCTGCTGTTAAATTGATATTAGCTAATATAGTGGTCGTTGCACAGTTATGTACCTCGGTGTTTAAATCAGTAACTGCCGAGTCGGAGAATGATGAATAGAAAATGTCGTTAAAAGCTTCAGCAACTGTTTCAGGTGTTGAGAATTTGGTACCGTTGTGTGAGACCGTGTTCGGAACTAAACCAATTTTAGTTCTTGCTTTGATATAGGACCAGAAGCGCTTTGGGTTACTACAGACTGACGATGCGACTGCGTTCAGATATTCTCTGTGTTTATAATCGACACATAATCGATAAGAGCATTGGCTTCACGGCGAAGTTTTCGGTAATTTTCCCAGGCTGGATTTTGGCAGGTTCGGACATTGCTGCTGTGATCATGTGAAAAGGCCCTCTTCCGAGCTGCATCTTTCTTATGCAGGAGATGGATTACCTCGCTATCTACCCACGGTGGACTGTTAACGTCCCTAATCTTGGTTTTTGCAACATGTTCCACACACGCAGTGAAAAGATCTTCTAACACTGGCAGTCATCATCAATTGTCTCATTATCCAGAGCACAAAAGAAAGGTGTTGCATTAAATGTGTCCCTCAGGGCATCAAAATTAGCCTTCTTGTAGCGGTAAACAAAGCGGCTTTGTTTCGGTGGACGTTTAAATTTCTAAGTATAATCGAACAGTATAAGTGAATGATCGGACGAAAACTGCATATCAAGTGGTTAACAATGTGCAGATTCAAAACATTGTCAGGTTGGTTAGTGATTACAAGATCCAGAATGTATTGCGTTTCGCCTGTTATTCTTGTTGGTGATACGACCATTTGAGATAAATAAAAGTCCTTCAAAGTTTCACAATAATTAATTTTCTCCCTGTGAGTGAGCACACTGAGTTAACCTCGGAGAAAAAGAATTTAACGGCTAAAACGGAATGATATTTCTATGGCAAAGTTTCAGAAATCGCTATTATGACGTCAAACAGACTTCTAATTAGTTTGGAGCGAAGAAACACTTTATTCAAATAAGCAAAGATAAAGGTTAGGGAATTATTGCGAACTAACGACGTTATTAGAACGTTGAAGAAACATACTTTGGCGAAAAGAACAAGTTAACCTCCGAAAAAAAAATTACCGACTAAAATGGAATGAATTTCTATAAGAAAGTTCGAGAGTTCCCTAATATAACGTCAAACTGATTTTAGTCTTTCCCGAAGAAACAGTTTATTCTATAGAACGAAAAAAATGGTTAGGAAATGATTCAGAACTATGGACGTCATCAGAACATTGAAGAAATATACTTTGGCGCAAAGAGCGAGGTAACCTCGTAGAAAAAGAATTTAACGGCTAGAACGCAATGATAATTCTAAGCCAAAGTTTCAGGACTCCCTAATATAACGTCAAACAGATTTTAGTTTGGAGCGAACAAACAGTTTATTCTAGTAAATAAAGATAAAGATTAGGGAATTATTCCGAACTAAGGACGTTATTAGAACATTCAAAAAACATACCTTGACGCAAACAACAGGTTAACTTCGGAAAAAAAGAATTTACCGGCTTAAATGGAATTAAATTTCTATAGGAAAGTTTCAGAATTCCCTAATATAACTAACGTTAACCAGATTTTAGTTTGGAGGAAAGAAACAGTTTATTCTAATAAGCAACGATATAGGTTAGGAAATTATTCAGAATTATGAACAGTATTAGAACAATGAAAACATACTTTGGCGCAAAGAACAAGTTAACCTCGGAAAAAAAGTCTAACCGGCTAAATTGGAATGAAATATCTATAGGAAAGTTTGAATGTTCCCTAATATAACGCAGGTCAAACTGATTTTAGGTTTTTGCGAAGAAACAGTCTATTCTATTAAACAACTGAAGATAAAGGTTAAGGAATTATTCAGAACTATGAACGTCATTCGAACATTGAAGAAACATACTTTGGTGCAAAAAACAAGTTCACCTCGGAGAGAAAGAATTTAACGGCTAGAAAGGAATGATATTTCTAGGGAAACTTTCAGAACTCCCTAATATAACGTCAAACAATATTTAGTTTGGAGCGAAGAAACAGTTTATTCTAATAAGCAACGACAAAGGTTAGGGAATTTTTCCGAACTAAGGACCTTATTAGAACATTGAAGAAACATACTTTGGCGCAAAGAACAGGTTAACCTCGGAAAAAAAAAAATTTACCGGCTAAAATGGAATGAATTTCTATAAGAAAGTTTGAGAGTTTCCTAATATAACGTCAAACTGATTTTAGTCTTTCCCCAAGAAACAGTTTATTCTATAGAACGAAAAAAATGGTTAGGAAATTATTCGGAACTATGGACGTCATCAGAACTTTGAAGAAATATACTTTGGCGCACAGAACAAGGTAACCTCGTAGAAAAAGAATTTCAGTTTAACGGCTAGATCGCAATGATAATTCTAAATCAAAGTTTCAGAACTCCCTAATATAACGTCAAACAGATTTTAGTTTGGAGCGAACAAACAGTTTAACCTAATAAGCAAAGATAAAGATTAGGGAAATATTCAGAAGATCGGACGCTATTTCAATATTAAAAAACATACTTTGGCGCAAAGAACAGGTTAACCTCGGAAACTTGAAACCCTCTCATATGGAAATATCATTCACGACCTAGCACATAAATATGAAGGAACTAAGTTGTCCTTGGCTATCCTTCGCAAACTAGAAAAGATCTCACTCAAGTTTAAGAAAGCGGATTTGGATCTTCATTTTCTTAAAAATTGTAAGCTGTTTGGTGTCTTTCCAAAGTTTATCTGTTTCCCGTTGCCTAATACTAACATCCAAGATGTGTATGCTATATATACGTAAAAGGCTCTTACGAGTTACGGAGTGTTATACTAAAAAGGAAGAAAAGAAAAACGGAAACTTAGCAATGACTTTGATGGTTTAGTCAACGACATTCGTCAGTCCATTTCTGGTGTTGATTGGTTTCTTCTCAACAAGACCTTGGCAAAAGAAAATGAGAAGAAATTATCTAAAATAAGATCGACTCATTACAAGAAATTA
>JANCMA020454069.1:0-10813 GCA_024336925.2 Zoanthus solanderi
TTGAGGCTGATATCCCGAAAATATTTAAGAACGTTCAGCCTCAAACGAAAAATTCAACGTTCTTATAAAAAAAAAAAGAGTGTATCTAAATTAACTTTGAAGTCAAAATTTCATTCTTAAATTGCCACCGATATCTTGTTCAGCGCATCGATCAGGTTATAGGGGGTGAACAGCCTGCAACATGTTTATCCGACAATACAAAAAACTGGCCAGCAGTTGGTGCTACAAATGTTAGGTGAAATGTCGGGACCATTGGACAGGAGCTGTATATTTGTATGTGTTTTTGTTAAGTGATGCGCGCTCTAATTGATTTTTTAATTTGTTTTTCACGCGTGATCGAGCTTGTTTTTTTTTTTGTTTTGTTTTTTTTTCTATGTGTGTGTGTGTGTGTGTGTGTGTGTGTGTGTGTGTGTGTGTGTAGCGTGTGCCGCGAATACTAGTTTTTACGATTTTATCTGCTGCTTTTCCTTACTTCACTAATGTTGTTCAGGTACTGTGCTCACTTACAGGGTGGCTCCACCTGAATTGTTCTTCAATTGGTACAGGATTTAATAGAGTCGAAACCAATTTCAGAATTAGTTGCACACAATTTAGGTATCCTGCTGATGAACAGTAACTATTTTGCTATTTTTTCAGCAGCATTTTAGTTATGTCTGTTCAGATACCTATTTACTCGTGCCGAGCCATTCAAGTTGCATGTACTTAAAGTGCTTACAGGTCTGATGCCATTTCGGTGCTGTCTGTCTTTGGGTTGTTGCAGCAATTTAGAATTCAGTCGTGTTTAATACCTCTCAATTTAGATTCTGGGAACACCGTTGCATATGAAGTTGTTTGTAAGCATCATTGTCTTTGAATCTTTTTATTTATCGGTCTTGTTTCACTGTTGTCTTTATTGCCTTTTTATGTCAATTTTTCTGTGGATATTGATGGTACGTATTTGGTATTTTATATTTCACTTACAGTGTTCAAATTGACAATTGATGTATTTTGAGTAGAAGTGAAAAAAAAATTAATAAACTTTTATAATGATGCAAATGTTCTTTATATTTCTGTAGTGGCAAACTTATCAGTTTAACATTGTTCATGAATTATTTATGTTTTGCAAAACCGGCACGAGTAAGGTATTATGTAGCGTTTTGTTTCAGACATATATTCTGAAAGGTAGATTAATTTCTTTGAAGTATCTGTAACTATGCTCTGAACCTAATTTAATCAAGGAGCTGCAAATAAGACAATAAAAGGCAAATATCGAAAAACCTTTCGTAAAGGAAAAACTATAAGGCAAGGTTTTCTGTTGCTAATCTTGCTATCTGTATTGTAGGCTGCAAGCATACCCTTCTTGTCGGCACCCTCTGCATGCTTCGCGCACTCAATCCCAACAGGGAGGGTCTGCTCGCAGGCTCTCTGTTTGTGGCATTAGCGACATTCGCCATTTCAGACTAGTGCCAGTTCCCTTCAGGATGTAGCGATGAATCAAAATGGCGGAAATTTTGCGAATTTTAGCTGGTACCTTAGTAAAAAGAAGATTTGACCCACATCAAAACCTTTTTCGTAGAAGTGCTCTAATTTGTTCCAAAAATAGTCTAAGATGAAATAATGAAAAAAAAAACTTAGTTAAAAAGGCTGCAAAATCGCGCTGCCAGAGCCATTACAAAATCAAATAACGTAATTAGTTCATCTCTTCTTCGAAATGCACTCGGTTGGGAAAATTTAAGAATACGTAAAAGACAAAAGGCCATTATGATGTTTAAGACGATTCATAAATTCTCATCGAAGTATCTGCAAGATCTATTCATTGAACGTAGCGCCAACTATAATCTGAGAGAGTCAAACAAGCTCCAGTTACCAAAACCAAGAACAGACTATCTCAAGCGAAGTTTCGAATACAGTGGCACCGTTCTATGGAATGATCTTCCAGAATCTTTAAAATCTAGTGGTACAGTCTGGGGGTCTTAAAAAAAACTTTTAAAAGTCACTTTTCCTCATTGGGCTCCTGCACGGAAATCATGTAAACCAGTGTATCTTTTTTTAAAATATATTGTTGTATATTTTTACTGATGATTTGCCGTATTTAAATTAAAAAATAAAAAAAAAGTTATTATTGCCGAATTGTTTGCCTACTGTCAACTGGGATACTTTACAAAGCTTTATTTCATGTTGGTTTGGCTTATTAACAGTGTTCCCAGCTAATCATTGGCTTGAGGCTGGCTAGATGATTTGTTACTACCTTTGTCTTCACCTGGAAACTGATAAAGTTAACTTTAAACAGAAAACATCTCAGAAGCAAATATTTAAAGTTTGCCAATCAGAAAAGGTCACACAGCCTCACTAACGAACACGTGCCCACGGGAAGTGAAAGAACAGAATCAATATAGTAAAAATGTTTGGGAGAAATATTTTCATGCCCTCGCTCAACCACGAAATCTTTGAGGGTTGATGGTAGCTGATCGTAAGGCGTGTCTGCATTTTTTGTTTTCCACCACAAAACCTGCAAGTAAAGAAGACTGGTATTTAACAACGAACTGAACCATTAATTTTATACCTAAACAGTGTATCAAATTGTAACACGCAAGTTCCTTACCTCAGCATCAAAATTCTCTGGACATGGCAGGTCATCCTTGAATTCCACCTGACCGCACGTCGCCATTGAGATTGCGCAGTTGCGTCCGAACCAAGTTGTAGCCAAGCAAGCATAGCCTTCTCGATGAAGCAGGAAAAAAGCCTCGTGTAAAGCTTACCTTAGTCAATGACTGTACTAATCACTTCAGTTATTTCACAAAAAAAACACTTTTTCATTTTGAATGACAATAAAGACAAAAAACATAATTCTTTTTCAAAAATACATCAAGATATTGTACTTCCGGTTCAAAATTTAGGATGGAGGCCTTTGTCCGCCAGCCTGACGCTAGCTACGGTCATGTTCCTGGTGTATTCAGCACAGTCAGGCATAGGACAAATTTGTAAAACTAGTCGAAGGAGAGACATATGGTTTGGACATATCTCAGCCCCCGCCCCCTTCGCCACACCCCACCCCTCCCCTTTCAGTCAGATATCATTTTTAGAATTCTAAAAGTCTTAGATTAATCCATGTAAAACTGATCCTTTTAAAACGTTTATAACCGTTTCAAAGTGTCTTTTAAAAGACTCGGTAACGAGACATTTTACAGATGTGCTGTACGGTGTTCATGACAAAATATAATGGTTTATAAAGTAACTTATTTGAATCTGCAAATCAACTTGTTTAACTTTTTTCGAATAACTGTCTAGGCTTATAATTGTTTTCATTGCGTTTTTAGAGCAAAAATCACAGAGATTTTGAAATTACTTTTTATCTAAGTCTGCATATTTTTAATATACTTGCTTGTTACAGTATATGTACACGCTTATTTTATAAGAACCAGAACAGCCCGGCCGAGGCTGGGCTGTTCTTAACTTTTTGGCAATTTCAGCCCCAAATTGTTCTTAAAATGTTCTTATTTCTTGATATTTTCCAAACAGCACTAGCTAAATTTGCCGTAGCAGAGTAGTTATACCATAATATTGCTGCAAAACTGACTGACAGATTCCAAACAAAACGTTTTATCATATGCAGTATATCGTGCAACGCGTAGGATCGGAGCATTCAAGTTTTTGTTATCATTTACGGCTGCTTTTAAAAAATGAAAAAAACGGTTAGAAACGTTACTATGAACTTACATGTACATCTCAATCTGTGTGCAAGAATTAACTAAAAGTCTTAAATTTGTCTGATGAAAATTTCAGCCTGGTAGTGGTGATTGTTCTTAGCTGAGTGTTCTTATAAAGTTTGTTCTCAGAAAAAAAGCGTGTAATAGAACGTCAGTAATAAATCACTTTTTAGATTTTGTCATCACTTGTTGCTAATATTACACGGATATATCTGCGCGTGTTTTATAAAAATTTCAAAAAAAAAATTAAAAACTGTCAGATTTCAAAAACTTTTCAACCACTTTTTGGGTCGGATCTCAAAAGGCTGGCTTTTGCCATTTTTCATCAAATAGTTCTCTGTGTTTTGGGGAGGAACTTATGACTTTACGGGTAATTTGTGTTTACAGTTGCACATTCAATCATTAGTTTTTGATAACTGTGCATGGCACGTAATGCACACCACTTAGAAGTCGCATTTACGGGAAATTCTTACAATATGAACTAATTTGTAAACAAGTCTCTCTCTCAGTTATTTTGTAAAAGACCGACCTAACAAATGGTTCGTTTTTTAGTTGAACAGTGATTTCAAAACCTGCATAGTTTTTTTAGTCAAGTTGATCGAATAATCAATTAATACTAGCCATCTGCACGTACTGTCGAATTACATCTAAGCGACCACAGATTAACTTATTGAGAACTCTTCTCTTTTTTATCACAAACAATTTTAAGACTTTTTATTTGTTATATGCAGCTAAATTGAAAGTTTCAAGAACTATGTGTAAGACTATTTTCTTCGACTCACCTGCGCAAAGTATACAGTGTATTGCAGCCGGCGGTCAGGTACTGCAATTTTGTATTATTCCATTCAGTTTAGGAAATCAGTTTATTTTTAAACGTTTAAATAATTGTATTTAGCTGACATCGTGTTTAAAAACTTGGGGTACAGTAAACCTGAAGGATAGATTGGGTAAAATCATTTTTAGTTTTAAGAGAGCATTTGATGCAAGATGAGAACAGGTCACCGTATATAGGTATTTTTAAAACTGGTCTCCTTAAACGCACGCTCAGCAGTGGGAAAAACTCTTGCGCCATTATGCAGTGAAACTTTCGCCGAAAGGGTTTTCTCTCTCTCGCTGTCTCTCTTTGGCTATTCACTACTTTACAATACAAAGGCTTAGAAATGCAACAAAGGCAAAAGGGAGTAGGTTTTCTATATGAGTCTTAAAGGACTGCACGTGTATCGACGATGTTTCAAACTTAACAATTTATTCGGAAATTAGTGGTCGAGGTTGAAAAGTATGACCGGGCCAATATCAGCTAAAACACACCACTTAGTCGTGGGTGGTCAGGATATCATATTATGACTCCAAGAACAAGTCGTTTCGACTGGTTTGCAAGAGTCTTAAACGTTCATTTCGTGGAGTTCAATGTTCATTACGACATTAAGAAAATGCACGCTCCATGTTAATTAATTACAGCCAGCCAAAATCTTAATTGACCAATCAAGCTTCAGCGTTCTCACGCCCTTTATACTTGGTTGATGATGAAAAATTTGTCATACAGCTTAACCTCTCGACCTCGACGCGTGGCAACCAATCAGCGCGGAGCATTCCCACGGTAGTGCTAGAGTGGACCACGGATTATTACCTCATAATAGGTGTTTGTAAATAACTGCAAGAGTTGACACACGACCAAAAATTTTTCCCACGGTGTGAACTATAAAAAGAACAGTGAGACACACGACCGACATACGGCCTAGCACTCAAATTCGTGTGCAATTGTCTTCAAAACTTGGACTGGGAGCAATCAAGCACGAGCTCAAGTTCGACACACGCCGGGTTCTAATGAATGTGGATTTTCCTACACACTTCCTTTGTGAGAACAGCAGACAAATTATGGAAGCGAAAAAGGTTAAAAAAGTTTTTTTTTTTTTTAATACAAAATAAAACACGAAATTATATAACGGCTTTTAACATTTAAGAGTGTTCTTTAGTATCAACTTTTGATTAACAGTTTCTCATAAACTATAAGCATGAAATTTATTCTTTTTATTTCAGTCAAAGAAACCTTTAATGGAGAAGTTGAGAAGAGCACGAATTAACGACAGCTTGAATGAGCTAAAATGCCTTGTGTTGGAAGCCATGAAAAAAGATGTGAGTTAATATATTTTTTTTAATTTTCAACATTTATTCAGCCGGACACGAAACCTCTTTATCAAACAATATCGAAACTCTATAAAACACACAAAGTTGTTAGCTTAGCGTTGGAATGCACTGTGGTGGCATCCAATCCGAGTGAGTTATTTCTTTTTTACTTTTGTAGGCATCAAGGTATTCGAAAATGGAGAAAGCAGACGTTTTGGAGATGACGGTCAAATACTTAAAGTCTGTACAGGAAAAGCCAAAGCAGAAGACTGAAGGTGTGTGAAGTACAATGATTAACTCTTAGTTAACCCGTTATGTCAATTTCTTCTTAAAAAATGAATATTACTTTAAAGTCAGCAGAAAAAAATTGGTGACTGTATTCTACTTTATCTTGTTTTATAAGTGTGAAAAAGAGAAGTTAATAGAGCTTGGCGAGCTTAAATTTCTGATATTTGATAAAATTACGGTTTTATCAAAAGGTTTAGTTCCCAGGACAGTCACGTTCTTGCTCTTAAAAAGAAAGTTGATCTACTACCTCGTGGTTTGCAGGTTTTTCCGCCAGTAGGGGGTCCTTTGTTGTTACTAGGTAAAGAATCGTAGCTGTGAACTGTCGAAAGAAAACTTCTATTCTCTGAAGGACAAAGATTATGTTGCTGTTGTGTCTTTTTTACGGTAGTCTCTTTAGAACAGCTAAACTAGATAAACCTTTGAGAAAGAAATTGTAATTTAATAAGAAAAAAATCAAAAGCAATTATATAATCATTGCTTCCTTAAAAATTAAAAAGATAACTTAGGAAAGATTAACTGTTTATTAAGTTACTTTTCTAACTCTTTTTTTAATTCTCAGAATCGCTTACAAAGTACCGAGCTGGTTTCAATGAATGTGCTGCTGAAGTAACGCGTTATCTGATGACGACAGAACACATTAATCCTCGCTTAAGAACCGAGCTTCTAACTCACCTAGCAAATTCCATAACTCGAAAATCTCCTTGTTCTCAACAAATTCCAAACATGGAGAGTAAATTACTGACTGCAGCCACGTACACGCCACAAACTTCTCCAGGTTCTCAAAATCAATGGAGTCACGCGCGATCCGAGTTTCCCGCCACACTGCCAACGCAACTCGTGACGACCGGTAGTTTTCCTGTTACGTTGCCATCACCACCATCCTCACCGCACGACCAAGACAAAGTTTCTCATATTCCTGCACAACAAATCTTTCTTGGAGGTGGTATTCCAGCTTTTATCGTTCCCAGCGATGCTTTTCACTTATTGCCGCTAACATTGCAACACTCCTCAACTAAAGCACTAGAGCCTTGGAGACCATGGTGACCAGCTGACATTCAAAGTAAAATATACGTTTTCCGCAAGTTCTATTTCCGAACACAAATTGAGTGCAGGTGCGGGCTTTTCGTAAATAAGAACGGTGGAGGTTTTTAACACGACTAGTACGAGTTTCATTTTTAAAATTTAGAAGGTAATTAAAGTTCAAATTATTTATTAATTGGCGACCGAGTATGGTCCAATGTAATCTAAAATTGCACATTGGCGTGAAAATTATTAAAAAACAGAAAATCGACCGAGTGAAATCTTCCTAGAGTAATATAGTAATGTGTCGTCACTCCAAATAAAAATTTTCGCGAGTCTGACAATAGAAAACCTGTAAATATTGTATAGATTTTTATTTGTGTAATATAGAGATAATAAATATCAGAGTGGACCAATTATGTAGTGGTTGGTAAATGGAGTCTTATGATTGTCCTTTTCACTCAAACATACAAAATGGTTCGAAAACTTTCTTAATTTAGCAGATGCAGGCAATCTGACTGAGGCTTGCACATGTGTTTTACATCGCACTCGCTATAAGAAAAGTTTTGCTTTCAACGTTAATTCAACGTTTAATCCAAATAAATACCCAGACAGGAATGCAATATAAACAAAGCTTGGCAGAATTCCACGTGATAAATGTTATCGGATAAAGTTTTAGCCTGCAAACCGCATTCTCTCGGTTCATATTGATGTTTCTTCACTCTAGACCTCAATCATTTTACAAAGTCTGTGTCACAATCGAATAATAATTATTGAACAACTAAACTATAAAAACTGATGTTTCCTCGCGGAGTTAAAGTAAAGTTGCGCTGACAAAGATATTCCGCTCGAACTGATCGCTTGTTGTCTGATTACCGCCCTTTGCCTATCCCCTGATCTATTCAAAAATGCTTGAATCAATTTTCTTGGTTTTAAAAAACTCAACTCATTAGTAACAGTCGAACAAGTTTTTCGTTTTAGTTTGATCGAAAAAACATTTTCTACAGCCGTAAAGTAAATATCAAGATTGTCCCTAGAATTTTAAATGAAGAATCGTGAAAGAATTTGAGTATATTTCTATATATAAGATCAAATACTCCTTTCTGTTTAGCATTCTTTAAGATGTATTGAAAAATGAAATGCATTTCCGCATGTTCAATATAAACGTTTTTGTTTTCAGTTGAAGACTTGAGAAGAAAACGCTTTTACCGTGGCGAAACCGGCAATTTTATACCTAAAGTGTTTTTAAATTCCATTTTTTTCAACCTAGTTGAAGGAAATTGTCTTGACATAAACCTGACACGAACGTAAACAAGCCGCATAGTCGAGTTTAAGTGTTCTACGCTCCATTTAATCTTGGTGATAAAATACCCACGCACCACTGCCAGTTGTCCTTATCTTCCCGGAGTTCGGCTTTGGTTTGTAACATGCAGCGATAAAAAATTAAAAACAAAGATAAAACTTAGAATTTTTTTTTTCTCATGAAGCGCCCCAGGTTATAGTTACCTAGTATTGCAGTGGGGAACTGTTTGTTTTGCTCAAATAGCTTTGTTATCTTCTCGACAGATCACAATTAACACCGAATAAGCTATTTCAGTATTTGGAAAGCGATTCACAATATTATAAAGTGACTAGGAGGAAAAACTCTAGCTAAAGCGCTTTTAAAAGTTCAAGTCTTAAAAGTTTAAAATAAAAATCAAAGCGTGAACTGAGAATGAACTGAAAAACTAGCTTAACTAGATAGGGGCTTTTTAAAGCAATGCCTATGAGTTTATGCTTAGTAATTGTTCTTAGCGGAAAGTCGAACACAAGAGGTAGGCGGTCCGCTGAAAGAACTAACAACAATAGGCAATACAATTTCATAACGCGACCACTGAAGAATTCATGTTAAAAGATATCTAAATTAAAACACAGCTTCCGAAATGCTATCCGGAAACACATTTGCCACCAATGACGAACATTTTTGATGCTTTGAATTAAGTGTGAAGTTTAGCAACCGTTTCACTCACGATTTGTTTTTCAAAGACGTCTGAACAGCTCTAGATTCGTTTTCGTTCGTTCCTAGGTAATAGCAGCTATCGAGTGGCCTTAAGGAGTTAAATTAAAATAACTAAAAAGTCGCGCCGAATTGTCACGGAGAATTAAACATTTCGTTGCTTTGTAAACCGGCACGCGCCAAATTCATTAATTATGAAGTAAAGAAACACGCGACTCCGCGCATCTTACTTGTGTTTACTTTAACTGAACTCGCATAACTTCGAATTATCTTAAGGATTCAAAACATTGTGGACAAGTTTTTGAACTAATTGTTAAAAGCAAGATAATGGCCGTATATATTAGCTTTAGCTTACATTTTAAATGCGAATTATATTCTGCGGACACTAGTTGTTGCTTTCTTTAATAAAAAAAAAGATAACCACATCATGTCGTCATTTTCCAAAAAGAAGCAAATTTAGCCAAGTAGACAAGGAGTTTTAGCAATTCAAATTTTGCGCGATAACTTTACTCATGTCAAAACTGAGAGTGACCGATTCAGGTGGAAGCCGTGACTGGCAAAATAAGTTTACTGAATTATCTGTATCTTTTGCAGTCTTCCATGATTGTTTTTCCTTCAGTGCTGTATTTTTTTTAGTTATACAATACAGAAAAAGGCCTATAGTGTTGAGACACTGATGATTAAATTTACATGAAATTAATTTGGCAGTGTTCTGAGAGTGAGGCAGCGTGGCTCAGTGGTCAGAACTGGGGATTTGAATGCGGAAGACCCGGGTTCAAATCCCCGAACCGGCCTACTGAATGGATTTGTCCTCGGCGATACTAGAGGCAAATTCACTACCCTTTGTAAGTAGCCAACTGGTTTGCCTCCTACCAGTTGGGATTCTTAACTGGGAGAAAGAGGGGGGGGGTTAATATGATACTGAAAATCCCCTTTAGGGGAGTTATCATTAAGTTTTTTTTTTTTTATTTATTTATTTGTTCTCTGAAAAGAACTGTAACAAATCGATTACTGATCGGGCTGTACCAGAACAACCATTCAACTTTTACAGTTAAGTTTTGTAAAAGAATGCAATAACGTAATGGGCGTATCTAGAATTAACTGCAGAATGCCAAATTTTTGAATTATCGTAGTTAAAAAAAAAACAAAAAACTATCACTAAATAAAATTTGTTTAAAACTCCTTGAAAGTGAAACGTTACCTTCTTACACCAATTTAGTATCCGGTATTTTAAAAAAACTCGATGGTTTATAGTTGTCCAAAATACGTGTTTTTGTTGCTTACAGACTCACCTATCAAAAACAACACCGAGTCCAAATAACTATTCAATTCAAACCTTCAGCCAATTTTACGTTGGTTATTCTTTGCCTAACACCTCACTTACTACTCGTGTAATTTTACTGGAGTCTTCCATTACTTTTTACATCGCCGGCATTTAATTGACCAATCTAAGATTTAAATATTCGTTGGGTCGCTTTCCAAAATCTTGCTACGATTTGCCCAGTGAAGCCGCATAATTTTTATTAAATAAACTTTGTTAGCGTGATTAAAGCATTCGCTATCATGGAGAAACTGTGTTTTGAAACTACGAAATGGATAAATATCGAAAAGCTGTTTCATTTTCTCTCTCTCTCTCTCTCTCTCTCTCTCTCTCTCTCTCTCTCTCTCTCTCTCTCTCTCTCTCTCTCTCTCTATATAT
>JANCMA020454176.1:0-10810 GCA_024336925.2 Zoanthus solanderi
CTTTTTCATGTAAACACGTTACTGAATTTATTTTCGTTTCGGAATGAATCTCGATCCGGTATCATGTAAACACCGCCTAGGCCCAGGCCAGTTCGGTATGAGTTCGTTCGGTAACACTTTCATGTAAACACGGTACCAAATGTTGTTTTTCATTCCGGATCGAACTCGATCAGGTAACATGTAAACAGCCCCTAGGACGAGTTCATTCCATCCCAATTGGTGTTTACCCTGGAACGAGTTTCATTCCGGTATGACTTCATTTCGGTTCCATACAAATCGCTTCATTTGTTTAGTACATGAAACCTAAAAAAATATTCGTGCGGGAATGACTCATTCGGGAAAGAACTCACTGGGTTCTCGTTCCGAATCAATCCAGAACGAAATCTGAAGGTTGTTCCAGCTCTTCAACTTGTGGCAGACTGGAAAGAATAGAGTCTGCGCAATGCAATCATTAATATTCTATTCCGGTTCGAATTCGTACAAGTGAGATTTTTATGCGTAGCAACGAATGACAAATAAAGCCATACCTTAGTTTTAATAACAAACAGCAGATGAATAAACTGACCAGTCGTGTGTTTTAAAATGTTCACTTTTTCACTGAAGAAGAAAGTTCCGGATCCGAAGACCCTTCTGTAGTTTTTTTTTTATATTTTAAAACTGTAATAAATTGCATATTTCCAACAGTTAAATACCGGATCTCCTTATTTATGAGATAATAAAAGCAATATTATCTGTTTGAGTTCAAAATTTAGAAAGTCCACAAACTTTTGACTCTATTTCAGAGTTTTTATCAAGTGATTTCAAGCTTTATTATCTGTCACTGATAATTATTGAGCCTTCAAGGTACTACAGCGCGCTTTATCGGCGATCATTTGTTAAATTTGTTATTTGAAATTTCAGTGTTAAGCGAGGATCTTTGTTTGTTATTTTGATTTTAAACGTAACCTGAGGTCTTCGTTAATGGGCTATGGCAAAAACTAAAACAAGTTACTTCTTTAATATGCTAGCAGTTTAATAACGGGTTTTAGTTTTCGGGTCTTCGGTTTTCGTTTTCCTGGGCCCAGTTGTTCAAAAGCCGATTAGCACTACCCACTAACCCAAATTTTTGTTTCCAGCCTTACAGCGACGATTTTAGCTGTAATTTTGAGATTACGCGCTTTTTTTATAAGAACTAAAGTATAGATAGCACAAATGTGCAAGTAGCTTACCTGAAGCCACTACATTGGGTAATATGGCCACGTTAGTAGCGAGCTTTACCCCTTTAAACTACCATAAAAAATAGTGAGCCTGATTGGTAGCTGCCATGGACAATTGTTTCGGCCTTATGTTTATGCCATGCTAATGAGGCCTAAAATCAGGCTCATTTTTTTTTATGGTAGTTTTAAGGGGTAAATCCCGCTACCAACGTGGCCATAGTACCCAAGCTAGTGGCTTCAAGTTAGCTACTAGCACGTTTGTGCTATCTATACTTGAGTTCATCTTTATAGCCACATCCCACAAGCATTACGCTTTTACCATTACTTTTTTATAAGAACAACTTTATACGAACAATGAGGCTCAGATTGGCCGAAAATTAAGAACAATTTAAGAAAAAGCTCAGGCCGAGGCTGAAAAAAGTGAAAATGTTTTTAATTGAAAATTTACTGAATCTTGTAATTTACGTTCGCAATGTGCACAGTAAAAATACAGAAATACAGAAACACCGTTTCCCATTTATTATTATATCTACTATTATCCCAAATGATAAAAAAACGGAATCGTCAGAAAGTATGTGTAATGGGGGAAGAAAGGTAAACTTGAGACGGGGTGCGATTTTCAAGATTTTTTTTTTTGGGGGGGGGAGTACGAAACAAAAAGTCAGCGCAGAATGGAGCAAAAATATATAGATTCAAAGTAATATTCCAATATCATAATAGTTCTAAATACGTCAGCCTTGCTAGTTCTGAAGACTACCTACAATTACAAAAGACATCCCATGCCATGCAGTGTATATAAGACTGAAACAATATTTACATTTGACATGAAATTTAGAAAAGTATTTACAATATGACAATATTTGCTTGTAAAAATCAATGTTAAAAAATTTTGGCTAAAAGTTGTAAAATGTGTTAAAATTCTCATATAAATTTGCATTTTATATATTGTTTGTTGAGAATGCGCATTGTTTTGTAACAACGTCACTGTTCAGAACAATGTCACCCTTGGCTGATCATGATTTGATAAAGGCAGACTTTCAAAAACAGAATCAGTTGGTTTGTTATTCATCATCTGATGACGACCAGCTGTGGTAATCTATTTGCACTATTGTTACAACATTGTTTGCCGCTGGAAAAACAAGAGTTGATAAAGGCAATATTCGCTAGAACAAAGTATGGAAGGACTGCAACTAACTGGATTGGCTGGAGAGCAAGTAGTTTAGCAAGTGTTTAGTTTGTTGCCGCATGTTTAAGGTTATGTGAAATATGTTACTTTGAAAAATAAAATTTGTACATCAGTTGAGATTGCATTTCCAGTATTGTTGTTTGCTTTTATTCAGATCTTTTAAAGGCCACATCCTCGTCAATAAGGTATCAAGAAAGCGAAGTTGTAACCCTCAACGGGTACATTATTATAACAGCTTGTATTTTTTCGTGTTAAAGTATTGGCAAGTTAGCTCTAAATATATATGCTGGGTTGTTTTTTTTTTTGTTTTTCTTGTCTTGCTCAGTTTTATTTTATAATTTTTTTCGGGGGTTAGGAAACATTTTATTATCCTTTTGGGGGGTACGAGACCTATTAGTATTACCACACTTATTGGGGGAGGGGAGAAGGTACAAAATTTTATGACTGGGTGGACTACACTCAGTCCTATTAGTATTACAATTATCAAACGGCACAATAAACGATAGCTGATTGACCAATCACAGCATGCGCATTGAGTTTGTTATTGCATAAAACCAGCAAACAAACAAAGTTATTCTCGGGTTTCACTAAGTCCCACGAGGATATAACACAATGGCAGATTGAGGTCAAATAATGAGATTCAAACTAGATTCTAATGAGGTTCTTTTGTATAACTGGGACCTTATGAACCCCAACAATAAAGTAAAAGTTAGTTGTTCTGTCCAGAGAGTTTCCGTCAAAACAAAGAAGCAATTTTATATATACACTTTATTTACTAAGAATAAATTTCAAGATACTGCTTGTTTTCTTCCTCGGTAGATTCTCCAATATAAAATGGACGCCGGTATCACACAAAAAAGTTAAATAAGGAAACAAAATCGTTTCGAGCGAGGAATGAATCCAATCTTTTGTAAGTTTGGTAGTTTGTTGGGCAGTAAAAAAAAACCTAACAGAAAAACGGCCTTGAAACATTTTTTTTTATAGCTACAACGAAATGATAACACAAAATGGCTCAAATCTGGAAAAGAAATTAAGTCTTACCTTAACACAGAATTGTTATGCTTTGAGACCACATTTTCCCATTCAAGAAAAACCTTTTCGAGACATGCGCACACTGGATTTCTTACCTGTTGGGTTGAGGAGTTACCCGCCTTTTTGCGGGCCCATAACATACAGGCAGGTAATTTACCATGTTTATTGCCTTGATACTCGTGCAATATGGTAACAACTCTATTTTGCTTTTAATTTTGAACAGGCTCACAAAAATCAGTCTTGTTACAGGACCGGTCATCTTTGTGTGTTTTTAATTGGTTATATAATAATATACAACAGAAATCATAGGAATGTCTAACAAAATTTTTTAAACCAAAATTTTGACAAATCAATTATGAAATCGTCCACTTAAGTGGTGTTCGGTGCTTCAGTTTTAAGAAAATATACAACACTATATACTTAGGAAACAATCACAAACCAAGAATTGAAACGAAGATCTTACGCTCGAAACTGAAAGTCCTAATACAACGTGGACAATTACGTACTTAGAGCCTTAGAGCAGATGTTGTGGAAACTACAGTCCATCTGACGAAAGGATTATAAATCAAACAGGTTTAACCAGTTTTCTGTAAAACACACATGCATACATTCAGTTCTGCTCCGAAAGTCGTTGTGTGTGGTTGTGTTTCTTTTTTTCTTTTTTTTTTTTTTTGCAGCTTTTTATTTTATTTGAGTTTATTTGATTTTATTTTCCGACATTTTCTCCCGTTTCGCCCGGCCACAAAAATAAATTAATTCTTTTCACTACGGTGTTTATAAACCTATAAATTTATCCAATAACTGTGGTCAGCTAACTATAACTATAACTGAAGTGCAGGAGTGACTAAAAACTTTACATTTTGTTGCGTTTCAACAGCTCGCTCTCACATAATTGAATCCTTTTGAAAACAAGCTGTACACTAAAACATAACCTTTTGAGTAAAGAAAATGGAAAAACTGCTTGTACAAAGTTCTTAAACTGTCAATAATCAATTATACAAATTTTAGAGCAAAATTTGTGCAGATGTTTGGAAACATTTGTATTGCAAAGTACATGAATTTCTTGAATGAAATAAATAAATTAACCGATATTAATCGTAGTTTATATATTCTTTAATTCACAGTAAGCAAGCAAGTTAACCTTTAATATCCATTGTTCGATACAAACAGTAGTCCCTCCATGTTGTTACTCAATAACAAGCTTTACTTTATTGATCTGTTCAAACTCATCGTTCAGATGACCTGCCCAGTCTTCATCTAATTCTGTCTGTGGTGGACAACCAATAGCATTTCGGGATTTTGAAAAACAAAAAATTGCTGTGTTAATAATGTAATAGGAGGTGAATATTATAAAATATCATGGAGCTATACCGTGAAAGCTTTAACAAAAAGAATATGCTTTTATAGAATGTTATTTATGGTCATAGATGATGATTAACTCGGCGAGCATAGTTTATTCATGGTGCAAGTGCAATGTCTGATTAAAACAGATACAAAATATGTAAGGACTGGGAACTAGAGTAGAGTGAGCATGCACGCGCGCGCAAAAGAGAGAGCTCGAGAGAGAAAGAGACATGGCCAAGATGGCGGCTTTGTAGTGTTGATTGTTTACATGTTAATAAACGCGTTGTTGAGTTTATATTGGAGTCTCACACTGGTGGCAGCGATGGCCTCGACATCTAAAGTTGTTTTACCCGACGTCAAGTTTACAGGTCGCGAGGATATAAGGAATTTTTGCGGGAGTTTAATATTTATGTTGAACTATACGAGTGGGACGACGAAAAAGTAGCCAAGTTTTTGGATATGGTTTTGAAAGAAGAAGCCAAAGACTTCTATCATCAGTAAGAGGAGACAACAAAGAAGAGTTATTGTGCGCTTGTGAAAGCACTTCAAGATCGGTAGGAGAGTGGTTTAGCTCTATTAATACAGAACTGAATTTTATGGTCGCTCAAGGCAGGAAAGAGGAAGCTTTACACTCCTATTTATTGGTCCTTCGTCCGTTGTAGATGACATGGGCGGCAGAACTGGGGGACCAGGGGGGGCACTGGCCCCCAATAATTTGGTTGGGGGGGCCAGGCCCCATCAATAATAATCTGGCTAAGAACAGTAACTTGTTTTAAAATAGAAATTTCAGATTTTATGTACTCAATAATAGATAAATAACTCAAAGTTCATCGAAACATTTTCCATTGTGCCCCCTCAATAATTTTTTGCTTCTGCCGCCCATGGATGACAAGGCATATAAACCTCCAAATGTTGAACCAGTGCCCGAGGAACCTATAGCAGAGAAGAAAAGATAACAAACGGGGAGCAAAAAGCAGTGTTTGCATATTACAAGAAAGGGTGAGACGAAGATATTTTGTGCCAGTTTGTTAAAGGATTGAGCAGCCAAACAAAGGAATTTTTAATCCAGCAAGACTATTCATTGCAATCACCTGTGGAAACGGTGGTCAAGCGAATGGCGCATTTTGAGGAAGAGAGAAGGACAATTAATCAAGTGGCTAATGTAAAGTACATGTTTCAAGACCTATGAACAAGGAAAGTGAGATGCACAAACTTGTGGAAATCAAAGTTGAGCAAAAGATAAAAAAAAAACTGAAGACAAGACCAGCACCAGTTACAGCAGCAGTACGTGGAGGAAGGAAAAGGATCCCATTTCAACGACAAGGCCCCAAACCAACAGATATTTACAGATTTTGCAACGGTCAGGGGCACTGGGCACGAAGCTGCCCAAATTTAAACAAAGTAAAGGCTGACCAAGGACCCCATTTCCATTTTAAGAGCTCAACAAGGCTCCAGGAAAAATAACAGTTAGTAGTAATCAAAGATAAGGAAATGCGTTCTATCGGATGTATAGTGTGATAATGGAAATGTGAAGAAAGGAAAATAGAAAATTATGGTTATATGCATTCTTAGCAGGCTAAGCGGACGTGCTCACGAAGCTTGGGAATGTTATATTTGAAACACCTTACATGAAACCAAACCGAAATGTAAACAAATTCTTGGGAATGCCCAGAAGGACTGGAAATCATCCGAGTTTAATCTTCCTTTGTTCCACATTGTATAAATTACTTCTTCTGCCATCTTTCATGCAACCGGGCTTTTTTTATATATTTGTTTCTTCTTTTTTTCTTTTTTTTAAGGTCATTGCCCTAAAATATTAGTCAACAAAAGATCCTTTTCAAATTTTGTTTATCTATGGCATGTTATAATATCTTCCCAAAAGGGAAATAAAAAAGGGGAGTCACCGAGCGTTTTAAGGAACTCTTAGCAGACAAACCTACCCCTTTTTTCATATTTTTAATCTCTAGGGTGGTAGTAAAAAAAGCGTGACTGTGATGTTTTCTTCAATTTGAAATTCTTGAAAGCTTGGAACTTACAATATAGCAAAAATGGAAACAATTTTAAACATCATTAAAGAAACTGACAGCATGTTATGGTAAAAATAAATAAATTTTAAATACTAGGCAATATTAATAACAGATGGTTGCTATGGCTATTATCCTCTCTTTCTTGCTTGTTAGATGCTACTGTGATTTTAATTTTTTAATCATTTCTAAAGTTATTTGAATTTAAAAGAGGTTGAAAAATGAGAGGGTTGCCATACTCATTTAAAAGTTATTGGGTTTTGTACCCAGGCCCTTTGATGGAGCAAATGAGGTCCTAACATCTGTGGGTTTTGTTCGTCCGACAAACATTTATTTCTGCACAATCAATACAGTTAGTATAGAGAAAACTCCCCAGCCAGGAAACTGTCTCGTTGACGCAATTTGACAGCTGTAAAGGTTTGCCGCACGAAGAACAGCCGGTGTGAAGAGCAGTCGCCAATACATCTACCTCGACCACTCGTCTTCCATGAACTGCAGTTTTTTTTTCTTGAATATTAGAAATGCTTTTGTTATTCAATTTTTTTTTCCAGAAAGCGGCCAGTTTTTCTTGCCTCTGAAGCTCTCTCTTTCTGACGTTCCAAATTTACCGCGAGCGGGCGCCATATTGAAAAGTTGTGTGACAAAAAATGTTGCACTTAGTGGCGTGTTATGCGCAGTAGAGATGCGCAGTGCAAAACAGAGCAATGACCTTAAGTTAAAAGTCTCATATACATGCTTTTAACGTAAGTACAATAAGGATTCTATGATAAAAACCTACGTTGCACTGTAGAACTACCTGCTAGACATCAAGTAATGATACCAATGCGATGCAAGGAAAAGAAAACTGGACTCTTTGAATCTACTAGGACACCAAGTGGTGTTCTATTGAAAAAAACTGTGGTAGACAATTCTGATTGCAATTTTTGGATCAAAGCTGTCAACCTAACCGAAACACCTGTAACGTTGTATAAGAACCAACGGGTTGGTGTAATTACCGAAGTTGACTGTGATTCAGATCCATTCTTATTAAAGAGTAAAGAGACATTACGTAAGGCACAAGCTATGCTACACAGCGTGATGAGGGCATTTTCGAGAAACGTGGAATTGATCTATCTCGGAGTAAGTTAAACAAAGAGGAAAAAGGTAAACTGCAGGACCTGTTAGTAGCCCATGCAGATGTATTCTCAACAGGAAAAACTGACATTGGAGAATGTAATACATGAGTTAAACACCACATTTACTTGAAACGAGATACAGTGTCGGTAAAGCAGTCACTTCAGAGGATACCTATGGCGTGCAAGGATGAAGTGCGGAAAGATTTAAAAGCAATGCTCAGTGAAGGTATTATCCAAAAGTCAGCATCTCAGTGGGCAAACCCACTAGTCATTGTTCGGAAACCCTCAGGAGACTTGAGAATTTGTGTGGATTATAGGAAACTTAATGAACATACAAAGATTACAAGTTATCCCCTTCCTAACATCACAGAAGCTCTGGGTCGTTTAGCGGATGCATCATATTTCACAACAATTGATATGGTTTCAGGCTACAACCAAACTGAAGTTGCACCAGAGGGCCGAGATAAGACAGCATTTGTAACCCCATATGGGTTGCTCCAGTACTGCAGAATGCCGTTTGGACTAGCAGGTGCACCTGGTACTTTCCAATCGGTAGTTGAAGACATGCTATAGGTGTTAGATGCGGAAGATATGTTAGCCTACCAAGACGATGTTATTTGTTTCCATAGTAACTTTGAGGAACATTTACAAGGAGTAGAAAGACTACTAAAGGCCATACAAAAGTCAGGATTTAAACTGTCAGGGAAGAAGTGCCCGTTTGCAACCAAGTCTGTCAATTCCTAGGCCACATTATTGATGAGGACAGGGTAAGACCACAACCAGAGAAGATTGAGATTATTCGCACGTGGTGTGAACAAGAGCTAAAGAAATTTCTTGGAGTTTTTACATTCTGGCGGAGATTCATTAAGGAGTTTTCTCAAAATGCTGTTCCACTACAGTGAACAAACGACACTTCGAGTGGACCCCAGATTGTGAGAAATCGTTCTTAACATTGAAAGAACTACTGGATACTTTGGTAACACCAACTTTGCCAGATCGACAGAGGCGTTTCTCAATCACTTGTGATGCATCAAATCAAGCCGAAGGTTACTATTTAGAACAGATTGGAAAAGATGGGAAGAAACGGCCTGTAGCTTTTGGCGGATGAAAGCTCAACAAGTCAGAGAAAAGCTACTCTGCTGCTGAAAGAATGTTTGGCTGTAGTCGAAACCATGGAATCTTATGGACCTTATTTGCTCGGTCGGGAGTTTGATTTATTCACTGTCCATCAATGCCTCAAATGGCTCCTTACCCAATCCTCAGAAAATACTGAGCGACTATGGAGATGGACAAATAAGCTCCAAGAATTTCAGTTTAAAGTCCGTCACTTTTTGGTAAAGTAGAACGGTGTAGCAGACACTTTAAGCAGAATCCAAAGTGTCAGTGTGGCTTGAGAAGAACGTTTGATCAATCTAGTGTGTCAGACAACAGCAGAATGCGTGTCCACTACTCACAGAAGTTAGGAAATAGCTGTCATCTGGAACAGTACCATCAGCAGAAGATGTGCAAGGTAAGGAGCTAAGAGCTTTCCATAGAGAGCTCGGTAACTTGTTTCTAGACAGGGACAAAGTACTGAGACATGTTTCAAGTAATGTTGAGCAGACAATAAGATAAGTGATTGCAGAAAGATTAAGGAATAAAGTACCGACACTGCTTCATAACAATACAGGTCACCTTTAATGACTAAAACTTTACATAGAAAAGCCAACAATTATCACATGCATCATTGCCGAACAAACCTCAAAAAATTCACTATTTTTTATCAAGGCCCTAAAATTTGGAACTCTCTTCCTACTAAAATCACTACTCTGCTGAACTTTTCAAACTTTAAAAACGAACTACTAGAATTTTTACTAAAATAATCAATGCATATATTGGGTAAGCCGAACTGTAGCATTGTTTTCTTTTATTAACATATCATGACATACGAGGTGGCCTCAGTTATAAGCCTGGTGGTTTCCAGAGGTCAACTCGCCATACATTAATTTATGTGAAACTGTATATTTTTTTAAATTAAGAAAAATGGCAAAATAAATAAATGAATAAATAGATTGCAAGATCGCTATTTCTGGCCCTTCATGGCAGCTAACACTGACAAGTGGTGTTCGGCATGTGAAATTTGCCAGCAAAGAGGAAATCAAGGACCAGGAAACACAGAACCTCAACAACCAATTGTATCTACTAGACCTGGAGAATTAGTAACTCTAGATATAGTAGAATACCCAAAGAACTTAAGGGGTAGTCAATATTGTCTCGTAATGATTGAAAATTTCACAAAATGGTTAGAGCTGTTTCCCCTAAGGAATCAGAAAGCAGAGACTATTGCAAAGAAGATAAAGAACGGATGGATTCCTCATCATGGGACACCACAGCAGTTACACACTGAAGAAGGAAAAAATTTGAATGGTAAAGTCATCAGTGAAATCTGCAAGTCTTATAGAAGTTTTAAAAACACAACTCACCCCATTCCAACCACAATCAGACAGTGCATCAGAACGAAGCATAAGGACTGTTAATGATTTAAATACTTTCTAAAGTAGTTTCAAGTGACCAGACCAACTGGAACTTATATCTATCGCCCATCTGTTTAACAAACAATACAGCTCAGTTCATAGTAGCACACGTTATACACCTTGTTATCTAGAGTTTGGAAGAGAGTTTTGGTTCCCGAACGATCTGATACAACCATTGCAAGCCTTCGGTGAGGTCACGTCGCATTCAGATGTTGCTTATCAACTGAAGTCACGTTTAGATCACACTCATAAAGTGGCCACAGAATTGCTTTCGTTGGCACATAGTTCTCAAAAACACTACTATGACCGCTGGCTAGAGCCCACATAGCCTGCGTAGCGGCTCTTGGGGGGACTGGGGCTTGGGCTCTTTAGGGACTGGGGGAGAGGGGAGAAGGAAGAG
>JANCMA020454279.1:0-10809 GCA_024336925.2 Zoanthus solanderi
CTTTCTATGTAGTATGCACGGTAAACAAGCGCTTTTAACTCTTTTGAATAATGTTCAGGGACTTTCCTTTCGGGCTTGAAAGTTGTTCTTTCAGTTTTCTTTTCTTTTTTCTTTTCTCCTTGTTGTTAGTAAAAGTAATACATTTTCTGACGGCAAGGAGACGGTCAGATTCCCAGAGGAGGCGGCTCGTTGAGCCGGTTGCCGGCCCATTTTGAGAAGGCTGCCAGTTATGTAAGATTAATTCAAAAGTGATAAAATCTGAAATCAAAACTTGACATAATTTCAGAAGTACCAAGACAGGAAAGTAATAATAAGTTAAAACCTTTGCAAACACCTAGAAGAGCATACCTCCAACCTCCCCCTAAAAAACTTGCACCTCAAGAGTACCCCCGTGACAAAAACTGCTGCCTACAGCTCTGTCAGTGGGTAGAATATCTGCCTTTTGTTCTTAGGAATTTGGTGTATTAATATTATTTTAATTGATTTCAAAAACTTTGTTTAAGTACTGTATTAGAATTTTATACCCTTTTTCTGTTATTCCATACTATTTACTGAATTAATTTTGCAAACTAGAACTGAAAATGCTTTTCTGTTTTCTCAGGTTATAACAAGACCATCTGCTGCTAATAAAAACTTTCCGTTTCACATTCGAACCAATCAGGTAGGACTTACTATCAATAATCAACATCACAGATCATTTGAGGTGCACTATGACAGTATAAACCAGCTGGATCAATCCCAGTTTTTGGTAAACTACTCACCTGCCCCTCCCCTCTCCAGGGATGGAGTTAGGGTTAATCCAAACCCTATGGAGGGGTGGGTTAGTAGTTTACTAGAAACCGGGAGTGATCCAACCTGCTTTGGCTTGAATGAGATTAGAGAAGGAAAGGAACCCAATCCAATTAAGAAATATTGGATTAACACACAGTATAATAACTTTATAAATTATTTGTTTTATCTATTCAGCTTTAGTGTTAGGAACCCTTCTTCATCAGGTCATTGACTGAGACCCTCTTTTATATCGAACACAACATGATTTGCATTAAGGAAATAGAGAACTGGGCCCAGTTCCTCAAAACTCTGATTAATTTAATCCTGGATTAAGACAAAATTCAAAAACCTTTTTTTCAGTACAGCTTTGTGATACTCAGATAATACTGTTCAGTTTTACCAATAAAAGAAACATGTCAACTCCAAAATTCCAGCCCAAGCGAGCTATATAGAAGGTAGGAAACAGGAACATGGATTAAAAAGTTAAACCTGCATTAGCGCTAATCAGGTTTTGAGGAACTGGGCACTGATGTGTTAATTATAAAACAAAATAATTAATGCATATTAATTCTAAACCTTGTAATTTGGTTTAAGTAAATTTTTCGAAACTCAATGAAACTTCAGGTTGTTCAACTGCAATGAGATACAGTTTTACAAGTAGTTAAATTATACACCATAGTGAATAAGAAAATTTTTAAAAAAACTGACGTTTTGGACTGTAGTCCTTCATCGGAGTGAATGACACCGACACAGCATTTAATTTATGCATTAATGATAAACTAATACATAAATTTGGTTAATTGCTTACTTACTTATGCCCATCACCCCCTGCAGAGCATAGGCTGTCAACGAGTTTCCTCCATCTCACCCATTTCTAAGCCCTTCTTCCCAGTTCTGTCCAGTTCCAACCATTCTCTATGACTTCCTTTACCAAATCTCTCCTCCAGCTATTTCTTGGTCGTCCTCGTTTCCTTCTCCCCTGGGGGTTCCACGAAAGGGCCTGCTGTGTGATGTTGTTTGATGGCTTCCATAAAGTGTGGCCCAGCCATTACCACTTCTTTCTTCTAATCTGTATTGAAACCAGCACTTCCCTAGCCCAATGCCATAGCTCCTCGTTTGTCACTTTGTCTTGTCAGCAGAGTCCAAAAATTCTTCGGAGACAATTTTTAATGAAACTTTGGATTTTGTCTAACTTGTATTCTAATGGTCGTTCTCCATGTTTCTGTCCCATAGAATAAAACAGACTTAACATTAGATCAAAATATATGCAGTTTAGTTCTAGAAGATAGCTCTCTTGAAGACCAAACTTTCCTTAACATAAGGAAAGCAGCTCTGGCCTTGTTAATCCTTGGCAGTGCATCCTTGTCTATTCCTCCCAGGGTATCCACAACACTTCCAAGATATCTAAAATCCTTAACGTCCTCCAATTGTTGTCAATCCACTATGATAGGTTCTTCACACTTGGCGTTCATCCTTAGCACCTTCGTCGTCTTCTTATTTATCCGCAGCCCAACTTTTATTGATTGTTTTGCCAGCCTTGATCTCTTTTGCTGCATTTGTGTGTGGTTGTGAGAAAGTAAGGCAAAGTCATCCAGTTATTCCCATGGCGTCCACTGTATTGCATTATTAGGCGTGTCAGTTACTGATCTCATTATCCAATCAATTGCCAAGAGAAAAAGAAAGGGTGATAACAAACATCCTTGTCGAACTCCAGTTTTAACTTCAAATGGTTCTGAAAGCAGGCCCTCATGGGACATGTGGCAAGTAAATCCTTCATAGTTGCATTTTATGATGGTAACCAGTTTCTCTGGAATTCCATAGGATCATAAAATTTCCATAGTGTTTCCCTATCTACACTGTCAAAACATTCTAGTGATTGCTCAATGATAACCCGTAGGGTACAAATCTGATCAATGCATGATCGGTCTTTTCTGAAGCCTGCCTGTTGGTCTCTGAGCATGATGTCAACTGCTGTCTTCATTCTTTCCAAGAGTATTCTATTTAGCACTTTGCCTGGAACATATAGTAGCATAATACCTCTATGGTTGTTGCAGTAACCAAGGTCTCCTTTCTTAGGAACTTTGACAATAATCCCTTTTTGCCACTCTTCTGGGATGCTCTCCTCTTCCCATATTCTAACAAAGAGTCTGTACAGGATATCTAATGATGTTGACATATCTACCTTCAAAGCTTCGGCAGGAACCCCATTGGGTCCCGCTGCCTTACCGTTCTTCGACGCCAGGATGGTTGCCCTAATCTCAGATTTACTCGGCTTATTGCAGTTCAAGGGGAGAACAGTATCTGATGGTGAAATGTTAGGCAGATCTAGAGGGGCAGGTCGATTTAGGAGCTCTCCAAAGTGCTCTGCCTCGCACTTAAGTTGATCTTCTGCTGTAGTTAGGGGCTTTCCATGCTTGTCCTTTACTGGTTTCTGTATTCGATGGTGATTCCCTGCAAGTTTCTTTGCACAACTATATAGGTCTTTCATATTCCTTTTCTCAGCTGCTTCCTCTGCTGCCTTTGCCAAATTGTTGATGTAGACTCTTTTGTCTCTCCGAACACTTCTCCGTACTTCCCTGTGAGCCCCTCCATATGCTTCCTGGACCCTGGCCTTCATAGCTCTTGTTCAACAGTTGTTTAATTCAGCTTTCAACTTTTTCCTCTTCTCAATCTTCTCCATTGTATCTAAAGACATCCAATCCTTATGTGTTGTTTTCTTCTTGCCGATGGTTTCCTTGCAGGCCTCCGTCCAGACCTTTTTCACTCTTCTCCATTCAGTCTCAACATCGGTAACTCCTTCTACGTCACATAAGTCTTGTAGTACCTGGTATCTATTTGACAAACTCTCCTGGTATCTATCTCACATCCTTTGCTCCCTGAATAAATCCACATTGTATCGCATCCTTGAGCCAGCTGGTTGACAATGCCGTTTGAGGTGCAGTTTTAGTGTGGCCACAAGGAGGTGATGGTCTGAGTTCTTCTGAAGCTCTTGCTGATACAAATATGGTCAATTTGGATTTCCGTTCTGAGGTCTAGTGATACCCATGTAGCTTTATGTGTCTTCCTGTGTGGAAAAATACTACCTCCAATGACCAGCTGATTCATCGCACATAGATGAGCAAATATCTCTCCACTTTTATTCATATCGCCCAAAACATGCTTTCCCATAACTTTCTCGTAGCTGGTGTTGTCAGATCCAATCTTAGCATTAAAGTCCCCCATGATTATGGTAATATCTTTTCTTCTCTCCTTGTTAAGTAGATCCTGTAGTGCAGAGTAAATTCTTCTTTCTTGTTTTCCTCAGCATCGTTAGTAGGGGTGTAGCACTGTGTAATACTAACCTTGATCTTCTTCTGATTAGTAGCAAACTTTGCTGTAACAATTCTAGGGCTGACTGCTTCCCAGCAAACCAGCAATTTCGCTGCTTTCCTTTATAAATTGAGTATGAGCGGCTCTGTCCTCCTTATGACCTGAAAACAAAATCACTTCTGATGATAAAGTTAGCTGTACAGCCTGATTCCATCTAGTTTCACTCAGCCAAAGGACAGCAAGGCCATAGTTCCTCATTTCCTTAGCAATCTGTGCTGCTCTTCCTGCTTCATACATCATTCTTACGTTCCAATTCCCAATTCTGATGGTCTTTTAGGAGTCAGTAGCACAATTAGCCCCACAGCTTCCAATTGGCTTTCACTGCACATCTTGTTATAAACTTTCTTCTTGAAGATGCTACTTCTCCCAGGACTGGTTGTTGTAAGATTCTCTTCAGTGATTCCGTAAAAAGCTCTTTTATGGTAGAGGGTTGTTAGCCCTAGATCAACCTCTCACAAGAGGAATGTGGGATGCTCTTAGTCTGGTCCCTAATTTTCGACCTGTTCAGTATGGGTGACCCTGCCAGGAGTACAAGACTCCAGCTGACATAGATCTAGAGGTCACTGAGACATGCAAACAACCCCACCACAGTAAGGTGGCAATCCCAGGGGGAAAATTTGGTTAATTAGTATGTTCGTTTTCTGATTTCTTCAACTTTATTGTCAAAAGCATAAAAAATAGGTGTCAAATTTTGTACAAGCATTAAAACACTGTGACTTTTGGCAAAAACAGTGGACTGAAATTTATTGAAAATTTTTTACAGGAATGGAGTGAAAGAGCATTAGTTTTGTATATTTTGCTGCAAAAATCTATTGACAGTATCATGTATTTTATAAACAAGGAAAAGAAGCTTTAGCTATTTTGTTTAGTGTGTACATAAAGTTGAGATAATATAAAATTTTATGTATTGAATAGTTATATTACTGAACCTATAAAATAATTTTGTTGAGTATAAAGTTGACTTTTTTTTTTTTTTGAAAAATTTAATGTCATTTTAGATTGGGATTGTGAATATTCCTCCAACAAAGAAACCAGGACCACAAGTAAATGGTGTTTCAACTATACCAAATGATTCTTCATATGGAGTAAATGGTTACAGTGCAAATGCCAGCTATTATGAAGGCAAATTTACAGACATTACATCCATGTTTATGGCTAAAAGTACTGGCAGCTCTAACAAGGTTGGCTGACATTTTACAGAGTATTAACAGTAAATAATGGAGCCAAAATTATCTGTTGAATTGCATACAATTTGGGTATCCTGCTGATGAACAGTAACTGTTTTGATATTATTTTATTTTCAGCTGCATTCTAGCTATGTCTGTTGAGATATCTATTTACAATAATGTGCAGAGATATAAGTTTTAACTTTAAGAGTTGATGGAGAAAAAGAGGACAAAGGACATAATGGAAATGTTAAAATAATAAAGATAAAATAAAACTATATTATTATCTCTGAAAAACAATGTAGTATTCTGTTTTTAAGTTATAATTATAAGATAGTTATTGATAGTATTGGTTTTTATTATTAATAGTGACCAAAAATAATTTTATTGAATTTACTTAGTTAATGATTTGTTTGTGAGAGATTAGGAGCCATTAGCTGCATGATGCTGATTTCAGTAAACACTCAGGATCATAGTTGTTGTTCTTGATGGCGATTATTGATTTTATGGGACAGGTTCTTTACAATATCTCTTGTTTAAATTTCCAAATTTTTTTTTAAAAGATTCCAAAGCTCTTTACTTTGAATTTACAACATTTCAATATAATGTTTTAGTTAACTGATTCTAGGAAAGTCTTTAGATTGCTTAAAAATGGATAACGGTATAATTATTTATAAAACCTTCTGGTTGAACTTACATTCACAACTAACACATGCCATATCCTTTGTGTAAAAGACTCTATCTTCAAAAACTTTTCCAGGTCTCCATTTTCAAAAGTTTCCAAGACTTTCTTGTATGAGTCCTGATGGGATAATGACCTTAGTTAACAATATGGCACTTAAGTAAACATTAGGGCCATTTATACTGGAAGAAATAAGACACGTCTTATGTAAGACACATCCTAAATAAGACGAGAGCTGCACCATTTATACGTTCGCGTCCTACATAAGACTCGCATATCTCGTATAAATGGCTCGCATCTTATTTTAATACAGCCATTTTTTTTCTCTGGGTGACTCGTCAACAAAATGACGATGTTATTGTTGTCTTCTGTTTTCTTCATGCATGTGGCACGCATGCGTACTTATAGTTCACGTCTTATTTAGGACGTGAAACCGTTTATACGGGGAAGTTCATGTCTTATTTAAGACGCGGACTAACTAAGAACATCTGAAAATTCTTTTCCAAGATAAGACATGTCTTATTTAAGTCACAGCTAAAATAAGACGCGAATGCTTGTTTTGTACCATTTATACGAGCAGTTCGCATCTTATTTAGGACGTGTCTTACATAAGACACGTCTTATTTCCTTTGGTATAAATCACCCTATTATTAGTAGCTCTAAGTAACTATCAGCAAGCATAAGCAAGGCCTAAACTTAAGCCTGTTCAGCAGCTGTGTCGTATTAACATTAGACCTAATATGGTAGTCAAAACAGCTGCCATGGTTACTCACTTCCTAAGATCTCTGCTTTCTGACCACAAGGTCCCCAGTTCAATCCTGGCCATGACAAGATTTGAATATTTGTGTGACCTTTTCTACCAAAGCTAGCTAACTCAGCTTTCCATCCTTCTGGGGTTGGTAAATGAGTACCAGTGTCTGCTGGGAGCTAACTTGCGATGCATTAATGTCCTGTCCAGGGGGAGTCAAAGACTCGCATCTGCTAACATTAATACTACAGTACATACAGAAAATGAAGATAAGTGACAGCTCCATTGACCACTTGGCTTTAAAAATATATAATATGTCAAAATAAGAAATTTATTAAGCAATTATTGTAACTACTTTTAGAAGCGCCCACGAAAAGTGGCTGTATTTAACTAATTATGTGCATGATCACTTCTTTCATTGCAACAGCACATGTGACAAATGTTATGCCTGTATTGACAGTACTTGCCATATAGGTCAACAAGTTTAGACGTATTGATAACTTTTTTTGTTAACTTAATTCTATATTTTTTTACTTGCAGCATTACACACCTTCACAGGAGAAAAACATATCAAATGGATTTGAGATGTCAACATTAAACTTTCCATCGAAGCCAAGTGCACCACCACAGTAATAATAACTTATTATATATGTGTAGTATTGTGATGAAGCAAGAGCCATATAAGAGTTCTGTTATTATAGGAAATCAAAATATACGTAGTAGATGGACTGCTCTGAGAAGGACATTTGATTATTTTAATAATGAAAGATGTTCTTTTAGGGATGGACCATTTGATTTTTGAGAGGGGATGGGTGGAAGATGTAGTCAATGCAAGGTGAACAAGCAAATATATATTTTTCTAGTAAAAGTGCAGCGCAAGATATTTTTTCCCAATATAGGAATTTTTTTTTTTTTGAGCCCTCATTTTTTTTTTGGTCAATTAGAAAATACTGCACGATTTGTGTTTTTTTTTCTCCTAATATTGCAGAAATATTTTTTTTTAATTTTTTTATCCTTCCCCCCTCAAAATTGAAATGGTCAGTCCCTTACTGTAGTAAAACATTGGAGTAACTATTGATAGTAAAAAAGTACAATTATTATAGAAATTATTGACCACTAAAAGCTTGGTAACATTTACCAGCATGTATTGCATGGATACATCTGAAGATTAGCTTTGACCTTTGGGCAAGACCAATTTAATTTCCTGTTTTATGAACCCGCTGAACTTGATTTTTCAAAAATAGAAAAAGAAAACAAAATTTCTGTATGAAGATCAAAATATACATGTATTTCCCTACTTCTAATAAACTAAAATGGTTATTATCACATCATGACCATGTCAGTTACAATGGTATATAAAAATTATTATGTACTAATCAATCAATCCAATTTTGATCCATTTATCACCATAAACAGGAGTGGTCAGATTTACCACAACTCTAACAGCAATTTCTCCAACTCCCACTCTCCATCTTGCTCGATTCATGGCATACTCATTCTCCAAACCAACACTCTTGCTCTACTTCTCCACTTGCATCTTCCACATCTTCTTTGGTCATCCTCGCTTCCTCTTGCCCTTCACTTCAAACTCCAACGCTTTTCTCAAAACATGCCTATCCCAACTCACTCCATTCACCTTTGCCATCTGAATTAATATTTCCTTCAACCCCAACATCTCCATTAGGTCCTCTGTCCTCTTTTTCTCCATCAGTTTTGCACCACACAATGCCCTCTCAGTCCTTCTCAAAATTGCCATTTAATTTCCCTCAAACACTGTCTCACTCCCAATATGATATAATATCGCCGATCTTACACAACTCCGATAAACCATTCCTTTAAAGATATCTCTTTAAATACCTGTAACACTTTTCCTGTGATATAGCCTCCACAGCCAGCACAAGTCACCCCAAACTCTGCTTGGTAATCTCGCTCACAGTATGGTTTGCCATCTCTTCATATAAAATATAATGTAAAAATTCTGATTATTTCATGAAAACCATAAAACAGTATGGGTTGCCACCCCTTCGTATAAAACACAACTGGAAATTTTATCCCAAGAAACCTAATCAATGCTGCCTTTAGACAACAATTATTTAATAAGAAAAACTAACAATATAAAATTATGTTTTGTTGTCAAGTAAACTTCTTTTACTTTACAGTCTTAAAAGATATATGACTGATAAATCTTTCCTTTAAAATTTTAAGAAGTACCGGTATTAATTTTTATAGGTTGCAGTGAAAGCGCAATGCTTGTGGGATGTTGCTATAATAATAATAAATATCAAGTATAGATATGAATATAAATATAAATATCAAGTATAGCACAAATGTGGAAGTAGCTAACTTGAAGACACTAAATCGAGTGCTTTAGCCATGTAGAGCCTGAGCTTGTTTGTAGCTGAGGCCTAATAAGGTCTAAACAGCTGTCCATGGCTACTACATTCAGGCTCACTATTATCAATGGTAGATTAAGGGGTAATGTTACCGAGGCCTAATAAGGTCTAAACAGCTGTTCATGGCTGCTAACATTCAAGCTAACTATTATTTATGGTAGATTGAAGGGGTAATGTTACCGAGGGGCCTAATAAGGTCTAAACAGCTGTCCATGGCTGCTAACATTTAGGCTCACTACTATTTATGGTAGATTTATGGAGTAAAGCCTGCTACCAACATGGCCATAGTGTCCATTTTGGTGGCTTCAACTTAGCTAACTATACTTGATGTTTATCATTATCGCATGGCCTACTGTTGTTGGTAAAGTGCCAGTCTATCGGAGGAGAGGCTTGAGGTCGATTTCCGGCCAGACCAACACACAGGGTCTTAAAATAATTGAGGAGAAGGTCCTGCCTTTGCTCTAACATCTGCAAATGGTTAATAAGGATGCTAAACTGTAGGCCCTCTGAGACATATCTGGGTCTATGTGTGTGTCTGTCATGTGAAAGATCTCTGTCCACCTTAGAGTGGTTAAGATGGTGTCCCCAATTAGTAGGCCTCTAGCCAGCTAAATAAACTTGACACCGAAATAAAGTCTTTATTATTATTAATATTATTATTATTATTATCATTATTATTATAATTATTATTATTATTGTTATAGCTACATCCCATAAGCATTGCACTTTCGCTAATACTTATGTTCTTTGGGAACCTGAGCCTGTTTGCTTGCTATGCCATCCTGATGAGGCCTAAAAAGGCTGTTACCGTAAATGCTATAGATAATAGGCGAATTTTTGTTTACATATTTAACTCATTAGCATATGGGAATTCAGGAGTCTCAACACGTGGTTGGGCTACAAATCAGAGTGTATTGAATATTGGAAAAACAAGATAACACTAAGCTCTCCAGCGATTTTGAGTCCAGTATCTCAAATAATGTGTAATTGATGCAGCTTCAAAAACTCAAAATTTTACAGAGTTTAAACGAGCTCAATAAGCGTTTTGCCAACCAGCCTAGCAGCAAGTTTTGAAAGTTTCTCTAAACATCCAAAATGTTATCATTTTTGTGTAGGGAATGAAGGAGCACTGTTTAGAAATAGTTTCTCTAGCTCTGTCGTTTGTTTGCTTTGTAAACTTTTGAGTTATAATTAAAGATTTTCAAAACTTGCTGCTAGGCTGGGTGCCAAAACATTTAATGAGCTCGTATAAACACTGTAAAATTTTGAGTTTTAAAGCCGCGCAAAATACGTGTTATTTGAGATATCGGACTCAAAATAGCTGGAGAGCTTCCAATATTCAGAACATTTTGTCTTGCTGAGTAAGTAGATCACAGTTCATAGTCAAATGCAAACAAATGAAGTCACAAAAGTTTCGCCTATACAGCCGCACTACAGTCACAGCACTGAACACTCAAAGCCTTAGCTAGAGCCAGCTACATTCACTGTTACAATCAGGGTAATGGTCAAAGACTTAGCTAGTCACAAAATAACTAGGGGACCGTTCAGAATTTATGCCGCAGGTTTGCACCGAAGAGAAATGGGTTGGGTAATTCATTTTTTGACTAACCAGAAGGTTGGGTAATTCATTTTTAACTATAAAATTTCCCTAATAAAAAAGAATCTTACAAGTAAAAATTT
>JANCMA020454384.1:0-10809 GCA_024336925.2 Zoanthus solanderi
CTTGAAAAAGTCTTAAAATGGTAATTAAAGTTCTTTGTTTAGCTATCTTAAAATGTATTATATTTGACTTGAATTAAAAGTTGTTTTACCACTGGTTTTAAGTTGAAGCTTATTCTGGATATATTTTGGTTATTGTGCACACCAAATGACTTGAAGAAGCATTGAAAAGCAAACAGAAAAACACATGAGCAACCACTTCTTCATGTGCACAGGATTTGGAGGAGCATAGGTCTTGAATTTTGAAAGTTTGGGTCTTAAAAAAAGTCTTAAAATGGTCTTTGAAACCTGCAGGAACCCTACATAAAGTTTTGTAACAAAATTTCTAATTTAAAATTCAAAACTGAAACATACCACATAGTAATAGTCGCAAAGCTATATTTACAACAAAAAGTACATATTTCTTTGAAATGAATGTGTCTAATTTATGAAAAGGTTTTGACGACAATTTTAATCAAATTAATACAAAATAAGTTAAATACAATAAAACATTCCTTTTGTCATTTGTCTTGCTATTTTTTAAAAAAAAAAAAAACTAACAAGCGAACTAGCAAGTTTGAACAATGTGTACTTTGATATAAAAGGCTGAAAAACTAATGACATGCCTGGTCACTTTAAGTAGTGAAAGAATTGGAGCTGATGTTTTGAGTAATAACCCTTCTTTAGATCAAGTTAGAATCGAATATTAACTTCTTCATACTGTACAACCTTAGTAGTACATAAACACACCTATTAGCTATAGATTAAAGTAATTAACTTGAACATTTAATTTTGTTTAGTTTATAAAATTCAGAATGTCTGTTTTTAAAATGTATGAAAGGTAGTGCTCAAAAGTCTTGGTACCAAGTTGTGGATAAACTTTCGTACTAATTATTGGTGGAGAATGAAGAACAAAGGTTAAAAGTACAGAATTTTAAATAGTTAGGAGCTTTAGCCAAGATAAAAAAATGAAGATATTTTTCAATAAAAAAACAATCTGGAATGTACTGGCCTAAAAAAAATAAAGTTCATCTGAGTAAAAAAAAAAATAAATAAATATAATCAATGATAATTATAATATATTCCACTAAAATAGCATCTTTACCTTCAGTTACAAGAACGTTGATTGGTGTGGTAACAGGGATTGAAATAAAATGGTTAAAAGCTTGAAATCTAGTGAAAAGAAACTTGGAAATTGTTTATAAATCTGTACACATATTTATAGCAACTCTCAATGTAGGAAGCACTTACTTACAAGAACTTTATTTTTTTATCATAAATATTGTGAGAGGGCCACTAACATAATATATCGTACTTTCTATCACTTCTACCTCAAAGCTTCTGAGTGGAAAATGACAGAATTCATCTTAGTAAAATCCTGTTTCTTTTCAGTTAGTTCATGGCAGATTAAAATCTGTTTTGTCAAACCTGTAAAAGAATGTAAGTTGACAAGTTTTAGATGTTTTAGCTACTAGTTAGCAATTTTTAGTTAGCCAGTATGTACCAAATACCAACATCAACAGAAGGTATTCTATATTACCATCAGAGTAGGCAATAAGTGCTGGCGACTGTCAAGATTACCTGCCATTACAACATTTTGGCTGGAAATCAGTGGATAGAAGCAGAAAAAACAGCAGGCATTACAAAAAAAATCGACACAATTCATTGGTATTCTTTAGAAACTTATATCATTCTGCTAAAAGCAACTAAAACAATATAATTGTTATGATAATTTTATACGGTTGTTAACATTGCAACTAATAATTATTAGACAAAGTGCAGCTGCTGTTTAAATTATAATTTTAATTCGGTTTAGCCAGTTTTTTTAATTTGTTTTAATTGGTTTTACAGAACCTGGTGTCAAGGATTTCAATTAAAACAAAATGTCCCATGAAACTTAACCTCAAAAGTTATTTTTGTTAACTTGAAAACAAGGCTGGTATGCTAGGTTGTATTCATTTGGTAATCATAACCATCATTGAAAATTGAAAGTGGTAATGTAAGAATTTGGATAAAATATTACAGCTTTCATTTAATTATTAATTTGTAAGTACAGTACTACAAATTAATAATGCAATGTGTGATGTCTCACGTCATCTTAACTAGGAAACAGTCATAAGACCTAACTACTGAGTGAATGAAAACATACACAGTTAAACTTTAACTGAAGTTAGTCCCCACTGGCACTTCTGAAAACTAACTTGAAGATACAGCAGAGTGAAACTTTGTAAAATTAAGAAATTAAGTTAATTAAATTAAATCAATCTGACAGATTTATTTACACTTTTTTACAAAGATGGCAAAGTGTTTGGTAGTTTACTAACATTTTCAAAATTTGTTGGCAATTAAGAAGCAACATCAAAACAAAACCAGTTTCATTGGCTCTATGGCTTAAATCATTGCAATAATGTCGGTAATGTTTGTACCTGGTAAACATTATCAAAGAGATTAAAACGCATAAATCTCAAAACCTTTGAATTCTGATTCAGAGTCCGACGTGAATTAGAGTAAAAACGGTATTAGCAAAATTTGAATAAGAAAACGTGGGCTCCACGTATAATATGCACCCCAATTTTAAGGCGATTTTAGAGTGAAAAAAGTTCGCATTACACGCCGGTAAATACGGTATATATGAGCTCTTCTTTATTCTTACCTGCAAGGTCTGCATAATAAGTAATATTTTCTGCTAGGGGCTAACATGCGATGTAATAACACCTTTGCAGTTAGCGAGCACATGACCACACCCACCTTAAAGTAATTTGATATGACAAAATGAAGTTCAGAAATGGAAAGAGCAGGTTAACAAGGTTAAAAACTTCAAAAATGACAGCGAATATTAAATCAACATTTTTTTAAAGGAAATGTATGTAAAATTGTGATAAAAAAGGCTAAAATGTTATATTGGTTAAAAACTCAAACGTTTTCGACTAAAAGTTATCTTCAGGAGTGGATCACAAAAGTTCCTCTCCAGTTATACAAATCCTTGGAAAATATCCTATTTTCTGTTGCTTGTTATTTTTACATATTTGAAGTCAATAGCTGCAACTTTGTCGTTTAACTCATGTGAATCTGCTCTTTTCGTTTCTGGATACTATTTTGTCATAGCTGATTGATTTAAGTTAGCTGTGATCACGTGACCCCCACCTGCAAATAGCCAATTGTATCCTCTCCAGAGGGAATCAATGACTCTCGTTTGATAAGCTATCCCGGGGGTATAGCTTAGAAGTTTTTGGGAAGTTTCGTTGGGACCCTGGAACCCTTTGTTTATAGCAGAGCTAGTTCAGCTGAATTTTGTTACACTATACTAGGGTTAACGCCCCAAATCCTTCCCCCCTATCCTTCCCATCCTAAAGTAGTTGTTTTTCATAAACTACTGATGTCACTGGTACAGTCTAGCCAAAACAAAGCCTTATACAACAATTATTTCTCTCTCGAAAAGGATTTGTTTTTACTTGTTCATTTTTTCCCATCACTTCCTCAAATTCAGATTAACCTCGGCTGTCAAAAACGATACCTTACTATAGACCCAAACGTTCTGATTTATATACCTTATCCTTGAGTAAACTACTTGATAACCATACCCTTCACAGGGACACATACCTATATATCCAATATATAGAGGATATTACACGGTGGTGCGAACATATGAAGTTTATTTTCGAGTGGAAAAAATATTTTACGAGTGAGCGCAGCGAATGAGTGAAATCTTTTTTCTACGAGAAGATAAACTTCATATGTTCAAACCAACGTGTAATTTTCTTTTTATTACATAGATATGAGAGTTTCGAAAATTAAAAAAAAAACTAGACGAAAAACAAAGGAAAAACAAAGGAATGACGTCAGTGATATCTTCACTTGTGAGAATATGAAAAATATCTCATTCGTATCCCGGATGTAGTTTCGTATGGAAAATACGAGCTGTGTATTTTCGGTAAAACACTCATATCTATGTAATAAATGGCAGTATCCTCTTCACTCTGATAATCAACGGCTCCTCCAATCACTAGTTCGGTAAAATGATTTAGCTTTTACTATCAATAATGCTAAGCGCTCACCTCTCCCTGGCAGTTTGAGGCGAAGTATTCCATTTCTGGCACATCTATAAGTTTAATGTGGTTGCAGGGAAGAGGAGAACCGACATGTCCTGTAGTACATACAATCTTTATTAGGAATGTAGGGGAGTTGATAAATTTATAAATTTTACACTATCTTAAGAAGTTAATAACAGACGTTTCGGATGGTATAGTCCTTCGTTGAAGTGAATGCATGGGAGATAAATAAAGAGGTGCTTATATAGTGATGCAAAGATTGATAACGCAATGAGATAGGTATGGTAATTAAAAAAATAAAGAAAATAAAAGGATAAAAATGTGTGAGCGCCGCACCTAGGCCCACCAACTTAATAAGCGCCGCCCTCGAATAGGCGCCGCACCTCGAATAAGTGCCGCACCTCGAATAAGTGCCACACCTCGAATAGGTCCCGCACCTTGAATAAGTGCCGCACCTCGAATAAGAGCCGCTTCTCGAATAAGCATCGCACCTCGAATAAGCGTCGCTCCTCGAATAAGCGCCGCACCTCGAATAGGTGCCGCACCTCAAATAAGTGCCATACCTCGAATAAGCGCCATACCTCGAATAGGCGCCGCACCTGGAATAAGCGCCGCGCCTAGGCCCTCCAACTTAATAAGCGCCGCCCTAGAATAAGTGCCGCACCTCGAATAAGCGCCGCACCTCGAATAGGTGCCGCACCTGGAATAAGTGCCGCACCTCGAATAGGTGCCGCACCTGGAATAAGCGCCGCACCTAGGCCCTCCAACTTAATAAGCGCCGCCCTAGAATAAGCGCCGCATCTCGACTAGGTGCCGCACCTCAAATAAATGCTGCACCTCGAATAAGTGCTGCACCTCGAATAAGTGCCGCACCTCGAATGAGTGCTGCACCTCGAATGAGTGCCGCACTTCGAATAAGCGCCGCACCTCGAATAAGTGCCACACCTCGAATAGGCGCCGCACCTCGAATAAGTGCCGCACCTAGGCTTTTCAACTTAATAAGCGCCGCCCTCGAATGAGTGCCGCACCTCGAATGAGTGCCGCACCTCGAATGAGTACCGCACCTCGAATAAGCGCCGCACCTCGATTAGGTGCCGCACCTCGAATAGGTGCCGCACCTAGGCCCTCCAACTTAATAAGCGCTTCCCTCGAATAAGTGCCGTACCTCGAATAAGCGCCGCACCTCGAATAGGTGCACCTCGAATAAGCGCCGCACCTAGGCCCTCCGACTTAATAAGCGCCGCCCTCGAATAAGTGCCGCACCTCGAATAGGTGCCGCACCTTGAATAAGTGCCGCACCTCGAATAAGCGCCGCACCTCGAATTTGCGCCGCACCTCGAATAAGCGCCGCACCTTGAAGAAGCGCCGCACCTCGAATAAGCGCCGCACCTTGAAGAAGCGCCGCACCTCGAATTAGCGCCGCACCTCGAAGAAGCGCCGCACCTCGAATAAGTTCACACCTCGAATAAGTGCCGCACATCGAATAGGTGCCGCTTCTCGAATAAGTGCCGCACCTCGGAATAAGCGCCGCGGCACAAATTCGAATGGAAACAAATACCTTCCTTTTATCATGTTTCGATGATATGAGATTGTCTGTTCAAGAAATCAGTTTTGTTTTCGGAAAACTCTTGAATCCGGGCTCATGAAGCAGTTCTAAATGTTTGTATATTTCCTTTTTCTTGATCAGTCCAGCATCAATGACTAAATAATAAATTTTTGTACATCTCTAGTACGCGATTCTCTCAACGTTATATTTTGTGATGCACTGTTTTTAAATAAGCGCCGCACCTCAAAATAAGCGCCGCACCAAAATCTCGTTGAAATTAATAAGCGCAGCGGCGCTTAATCGACGATTTACGGAAAGTTAAACCGACAAAAGGATCAGGAACAACAGAAGATCAATTAAACGTGAAACGTTCATTTATCAATTTGGTATTAAAAGTAACCAAAGTCTGACTAAGTCGCATTTCTTTGGTTCAAGTTAATGCTAGTACACATGTGCTATTTATACTTAGGATTATCATTTAAGCCACATCCCACAAGCGTTAAGTTTTCACTATTACTACTATTACTTATTATCTTCAGATTCTTACTAACCAACAGAAAGGTCATGTGGCAGGGTGAATGTCACACCGCATACACACTCAGTTTGACCGTAACCTTCCGTCACCTGAAAATATTTCAGCAAAATCTCCATGAAAAGTCCAACAACCTAATTAGAAGATTGGTAAACTGGAGAAATAGCACTAAAGTTATCTCAAAGAAGACAATACTCCGGAATGTTTTCACATAATTTCTTAATTCCTGATACATATAATGTGATATTTTATTAATGGAATTATCTTATAGTCAACAGTGACCATGGTTTGGAAATATGATCTTAATTAGCATATATTTTTACCATTTTATTTCTTCGTTTACTCCTTAGTTTTAGTTTCGATTGAGAAGATATATCAAACATAAGAGACAGTGTTTTATCACGTTTTCAAACACCTCGAATTTCGTCAAAAATACTCCCCAACGCGTCGTATTTTCAACTTTCTTTTCAGTGTTTGGAAAATAATGTGATGAAACACTGTCTCTTGCGTTTTGATATGCTACGTCATACTTTGTTTGTAGGCACTTCAGTTACCTGCTCCTGATCCCAAACTGGTAAAACAAGAAAAACGAAGTTGGTGCACAGTGCTATAAAAGGCTTATTAAAAGTAAGTGTACAGCTGTCATGATCAGCAAACAATATTGTAGTTTGACAAGCTAAGGGAGTGTTCATTGTTAATTTTATGGTTTGGAAAGACGATGAGGTTGGTGAAATCATAGGTGGGGAAGGCCAAAGAAGTTTTGGGTGTGAAAATGGGGGAGGTCATGAGAGTTTGAAGGGTGTTGTGTGGGTTGGGGTCTTAAAAGTTTTAATGAACTTCTCAATATTTCTGGATAGAAGGAACCCATGGCAAATTTTAAGATTTTTTAATGGTTTTGATATTCATGTGTGGAACTGTCTCATTTGTTAATTGACTCAATGTTTGTCCCAGTTTGCTGCCGGAAATTCTCAAATTATTAATATCTACTGTACCTTGGGTATAGCAGCAGGGAAGACTCTTTCTTGTCATGACCCAAAAAGTATGCTCATTACATATCTGTGCAGATCATAAAATTATGGCAAAAGCCAAAATCATTTCAACTACATTTTATAGAATTAGAAATAAATAACTTAGCTGTGTCAAGCCAGCTAATTTGAGATCTATTTCTGATCTAGACTATATATGTCTACTTTAATTTCAAAATCTTATCACATGCATTTCACATGTGAATATTGTCTTGATATATTTTCACATATATTTCATATTTCCATTATTGATAAGTTAAATTTCACTGACAGCAATTCTACATACATTTGAAATATAATTTTCATCTCTAGAAATGTTTCGCATGTTTCACATCATTACTCATTTCACATCATTGGTTTCACGTGGTAAATTTCACGTTTTGCATTTCACATGTCTTTCACATGGTATTTCACATGTCTTTCACATGGTATTTCACATGTTGCAGCTTAGTAGTGATTCTTTCACTGTTTCTTATATGCCAGCAGCTCATCAAATGATTCATATTCACAAAAAAGATTGCTGGCATTTTTATTATGCATTTTTATTGGTCAACTTGAAACTTGCAAGTCTTTTATATATTGATCACACTTTTTGATTGGTCAACTGTGACAGTCACAAGATCTGAAGCTTGATCGTGGAACTAAATCATTCTGATTTTTCCTTTTTTTTCCCAGCCTCCTGGCAAAGACCTGAAATCTCTCGGGTTTTTTTTCAGACAAGAAGTGAAAATAATAAAGTTAATTCTATTTTGTCCCGTTTTTCACCGCTTGATTGCGTGCTGTATGCGGCGTTGACAAAACCTGGATCAGATCATCGGACTGGATCATCGGATCGGATCTGATCATTGGACCGGATCGGATCGGATCACTAACTTAATGAAATGGAAGTCAGATGAACGCGCCTATTATCTTCAAGAACTTCAAAAAGCTACTATGGAAGAGCTATATGCTGCTGAGAATCCTGAAAGTCTGGTACCGCAAAGCGCAGTTAGAAGACAAGAAGTAAGTTTGGTGGAAGAAAAATCAGATATGGCATCTTCTCATTTTGACAACAGCGACTTAGAGGAAGACTGAGAAAGTGCAGATCTGTCTGCTAAGGAAGAGATGCCAAAGGAACTGATTATTAGCGGTCTTACTAGTCTTTTGGAAGATGACAGACTACAACACTTGTCCAGCTGTACCAGCGAAGAACTGATTGAAAAGGCCAAAATGCTATTGAGTTTAAATAGTGTATGGAGAGGGCCGGTCACCATGAATTTCTGTCACTAGCCAATCTGGACAAAGACCAAATTATGTTGGTAAAGTGGAATGTGAGTGTGCCCACTGGAAAGTAACCAAGATATGTTCACACGCCCTGGCTGTCGCAGCAAAAGAATACGAGATACCATCGTATCTTAACTGGTACATGGGAGATGAGAGATGAGCAAGAGGACAAACCTCACCAGTGCCGCCAACATACATGTTAAAATGTCGACTCTTGGCAACAAAGGAAGACCCCCCAAAAGACAAGATCAAACAGGGCACCATCGGCAAGTATCGTGGATAACAACGGAAATTGCATGATCAAAAAGCCGCCAATAAAAGCTGAAGTGGCTTAAGGATACCAAAGCTTTTAAGTGCTTTGGCTGCAAATCTGCAGTTCGCATCGCTGGCAAAATTCCTGAGACATGCACCTAATGATGTCATACATGTAGCATCAACGAATGAGTATCACTCATTCATGAAGGATGGGAAACTGCAAGTTTACTTCGGGCCAATCACATAATATCACCTCCTTTTCCAATGTATCGTGGCAAAAAATGCCAATTTTAATCCACAGACCAATCTTACCATCACAGACTCTGACAGAAGGTTGTTTCAAGAAGCGCACAAGCGCCACCTTTAAAATGAATTTCAGATTTGAAGAAACTTTGACTTAATTTCTAGTCCTGAACGGCCATGGTAGATTAATACCTTCTTTGTTTCGTTCACATTCCTGTAAAGATTTAATTTATAAAAAAATTTTCAAAAGCACTTTTAGATCAAACAAATTATTTTTTGTTCTATTGTTCCTTTTACGTTCAAAAAGAAACGATATATATAACTCGGTTACACTGATGTGAGTTAAATAGATTATCAATAACAGCATGGAAAGATAAGTTCCAAAAGCGAGTAGGCCATGCAAACTATTTGCTTGTGCTATTGTTCCTGTTACATTCGGTCTATTATTGATGTAAGTTAAAATTGTTGACTAAAAAGTAAAACTATTTTAATTAGAGTTATTTTAAATTAAATTTAGTATTTTGTGTTTTTTCCGGTGATCCGATCCGATGATCCGATCCATGTTTTGTCGAGGCCGTGCTGCATGCTCGTTCCTTGCATTGGCCATTGATTGTACAATGATCGCAATTCAAGTTGTGTTATTTTTCTGTTGAGTTTTTGTTTTTAATTTTATTCCTGCTTCTTAGTTTTACCAGAAATTGGTAGCCCGGTAAACTTTTTGGTTGTCTCAGATGTTCAAACGACTGCTACTTCAAGCACTCACTACTTTGTTAATAAGGCAATGTTTGAATATTTTAAGGTTTTCTGGAAGGTTGTTTTTGAGGAGCATGTTCTAAGTGAGGCAATTTATAAAATCTTCCGGTTTTTCACAGAATCTCCAGATTTTTTGCAGTCCACCTCCAGATTTTTAGCTCTGAGAGGTTGGCAGGTCTGCCCAAGGCCCAGCATAACCAAATGAATAAAGAAGATATTAGTTTCTCGGTAAATGAAAGTTTTAAAGCCAAACATCAGTTGCAAGACGCTTGATATTCATATAGATAAAAATCTGAATTTTAGTAAACATGTTACATTTTGATTAGCTTATTAATTAGCTTGTGGCAATTCATACATGCACGGACATTTCATGCCTTTATCATTGTCATAGAAACTTCTGCATTTTGATTGACTTATTAGCTTTAAGATTGTAAATATTTGTTCACAGAATTACACTTTTTTTGCACAGAATTGTAGGTACAAAAATAAAAATTGTTAGTTGCAATTGTAATTGCACTGCTCTTGACCAATCAGAATTAAGTATTTAATTTTTTTATACATATGATAAATACAACTGCAATTTGGTTTGTATTTTCTTCTAAACCCTTTCCTTCTACAAAAAAAATCTACAAACCTAATAAATAAAAAACTGTGGCCTTAGGTGGTTCTGCGAGCCTTTTTGCTTTCTGAGTACCTAGCTTTAACAGCAACTAGCTCAAACAATCTTGTTACCTATTCTCAGAGCTCTCAAGTTTGGAGTTTTACAAAGAGAGATTTTTCTCTTGGCTTGTGTTCTAGTGAGTGGGGAATTCGAAAGCGAAATAAACAAGAAGCGGGAATTACTTAATTCTGAAAAGTGATTGAGTTTAAAATTTTTAAATTGTTGTAAATGTCTCAATTTATAAAAATTCCAATATCGACCAAAGTTTAGTGTAGTGAAGGAACAGTTCAGAAATTTGTGACCACCACTGATCCCCAGGAGAGTGCCAGCGTGTGAGGAATGTTGGGATCAGCGTGAGAAAGTGTAAGACTTGCGCTCAATGCTTGAAGACTTAAGGCTGGTTTTCACTAGCGACGGAAGCATAAACGGAAGCATAAGCATAAGAGCGTTATGTACAGTGAAAATCAGTGCGACATAAGCATAAGAAAAATAAACAAATGTCTCAT
>JANCMA020454488.1:0-20655 GCA_024336925.2 Zoanthus solanderi
TACAAAAACTTAATTTTAAAATATTCTTTTTATTAATTCCAATTTTTTAAAAGTTTTATGTTTTTCTATTAATCATAATTTCTTAAATACATCCGAACATGTCCGAGCTGCCGAGTGTACCCGACGATTCAACGCGAAAACAGGACACTCTTTCACTCACTCTTTCTTTCAACGCGGTGACATAGTGGGTAGAAGTCTCTACGAGATTTTACCCACAAAATAATATCAAGAATTTGTTTGTTTTGGTTGATTTTTTTAGGGGTGTTTTAATTTGGAAAAACTGCTTGCTGCTAATAGCAAACAACATTTTCTACAAATTCCGACCCTAGGCTTAAAAGAGTTGAAATTTAAAGCTGTCAATGCTAAAACAACAGCAATGTAAGTACCTCAGGTGCGGATTTAGGGGTGGGGCCGGCTGGCCCCTTTTCCTCTTCCTTATTAGTGGGACATGTAAATGTTAGAATGGGAAATATATCTGCAAAGTGGAAATATAGTTTTCATAGTCACATAAAGTACTTTCACTTCTACTTTTCTGAACAATTTTTTGCTGCATTTTTCCACCGTGTCCTGAAAGTACCACTGTGTTGCCTGCCACCAGTTAAGACCATCAGGGGAAAGTGCTGCACCGAGATGAGGAAACGGTTCTGATAAAGTTAAAACTAGTAAGCAAGCAAATTGTACTAGCTCTATTTGTGATTTTTAAAACTCTTTGGTGCTAATATACCATCATGCAGCTAAGATCACGACTTCAAGTTCATACTTTTTTGCAGAATTGCATAATATTTTGAAATTTTCACATACCCTGACTAAATGAATATCATATTTTTTAAAGCAAATGTTTTGTGAGAGTTAAGCCATTCTCTCTTGATAAAAAACGTATTCCCCATGCACAGCTTTCAGAAATACTGTTATATTTATGTGCCTATAACAAATCCAGCTTACCTTAAATTTTAGGCCCCCCTCCCCCATTTTTTTTCTAAATTCCTGGGTCTGTGTATGTAACTATAGTTCTCCAAAAGTTCTTCTGTTTTTCTCTTCAACATGACTAAGAGAACTGAACTGATTTAGAATTTATATTTTTGGTTGCTTACACTCTTGAATTGTTTAAGGAAACAATATTTGAAAAATGCATTCTGCCTTTTCAGCCAAAGTTAGTTTAATAAGGTAAAATAGTGAAGTAATTGTGAATGTAACGTTTAATTCGATATAATTATTATTGATACAAAAAATCATTTTTCTGCATTAGAAATTAAAATATACCTCAATACAAAATCTCAGTACTTGATAGAACTTTAAAAACAAGAGGAATTAAGAGTGGAGCTCAGTACAACATATATACATTAAAGCACAGCAAGGTAAGTAGTACCGGTGTCACGCTAATATAGCATCTACTTAAATCCCAAATATGAGCTGCCCTCAACTGAATTCCCAAAACAATGGTCTAGGTTTGTTATTTAAGACTATATTACTACATTTATTCTGTTTCTTGTCATTTGTTGCTACGGATGGCAAGGATGGAGATGGATTGAAACTTGAAAAAGTTGGACCAACCTTTTTAAGTTTTAATGAACACTATCTCAACAAAAATACCAAAAAACTTATTATGGATTGCTCTTTTTTAAAACATTTCATTAGATATTCACCTCACAGTTTATCGGGAACATTTTGTGCATAAGTAAAACCATTTTTTAAAAATTTTATTGAAAAATGACCCAAAACAACAAGATTGTGAAATAGCCCGTTTAAGATCTTCGACGGAATTTTGGATTGCCAGATCGTTGCTGAAGGCTGTGTACAACATCCCGGCTTCGGATGCCAAAGGATGATGATGATGATGATAAGTGGTTAATATAATGTGTAAAGTTGGAGAAAAAAATAAATAGAAAGTGATTGTAGTTTTCCTTCTCTTAGCTACTCGCCAGTATCTCTCCATTTCGCGCGCTTGATTACAACAAGGCAGGCATCTCTATCCCATGCTAAAAAATATACAGCCAATCAGAAGCCAGGAAATCCAAATGTTGCATATTCTTCGGTTTGCAATGGGTAGTATTCCACTCTACTTTTCCGCCATGACGTGCGCGCGAACTATTTTCCCGTCAGTGGCTGCACCTACCTACGTACCGGCAAACAAGTTGAAAGGTTTTTCGATAAAATTGTAAAGCACAGAACAACAAAACGAAGAACTGCCCAATTTCAGTTTTTTTATTTTTGGATTTTAATACACGTGGCAGAAACCAGCAATTTACAGATGTTGAAATCAAACAATTGATATCGGTGACAGCAGCTCGGAAAGTAAACTGACTAGTATCACTTTCAATTGAGGGTAAATCGTGTTGTACAGCTGAAGTTTGGGCAAAATAAGTGTTTTCAACCTTTTGCTCAAATGTTGTACTATCTATTCGACAATATAGCTCATGTTTTTCGAGTTTATTAGCTTTCCGGTCTCTTTGATAATCTTGTGTAAGAACTGAAGAACAATTTTGTATTTTAGAAAACATAAATTTTTGATACTGGTTGCACTTTTTTTTTTATTTGAGTAGATTGCATTAGAAAGCAAATCTTTTGATTTCACTTCATTTCTTACTTTTATTTGTATTTCATACTTCAGAATTATTTTTAGTATTAAATTATTGCTGAGTTAAAACCTGTAGTAAATAAGAAAAACTAACCCGAAAAATTTCATGATGTTTGTGGTAATCAGTATACGAACAACGCACAAAATACAGTAATTGAAACACTTATATTTCGGTCTTATTGCAAAACCATCGTCAGAGTGAAAAATATTTACAACAAACCGCACTTTGGAAAGGACGAATGAGCATGCGTGGGATGACAAAGAAAGCGCCGTTTTCTACCATCTTGCTGTTTGCCCCGAATTTAATTTTTTGAAGAATCTAAACTCTCTGGAACCAACTTATCTACAGTCAAGAAAACCCGCTACAACATCGCCTATTAAAAGGCTTGTGTGTACCCACTCGAAAACATTGCATAACTAATATGTAGGCTACTTTAAACAAGAAGTGTTTAAACTGTAAACATTTTCTTAAGTTTAATATAAATCTTGCTACGGAGAAACCAAAACAATGGCAATGCTTAATCTGAAGGATAACAATGTCGCGGATAAAGCGCGTAATGCATTGAACGGTCTTTTTCCGTATGGTCACATCACTAATATTGCAATAAAGCTCGTTGTATTATGAAAAAAGCATGTTTGCAATAAACGTCAAAACGTTTTCATGCACTTTTCAAAAGCATTTTAAAAATTATTTGAAATACAGAATTATGAAAAGAAAATAAATTAAAAAGATAACACACTAATGTATCATATATTATATCCAGTAACGTTTGTAACCTAGCTCATTTATTCGCACTGATGATGGCATAGGATTGCCGAAACATGTCTGTATTAAAAAAGTTCGTTTTTTATATTTAGTTTCTAATTTCTATTGTGCTTTTACGTAAATATGGTTATATACAGAGAATTATCACATTTGAGCTGCTGATGCAGACACAATTTGAGGAAATTCATATTGTTGGACAGCCGAGGTTCCATTAATAATAATAATAGTTGTTGTAGTTTTTGTAATTCCTAGAAATCACTTTATTTTATATAATAATCTTAATTTTATTTATTTCCTAATTAATCTTTTTATTGTGTCCCCAATTAGTTGTGAAAACTAAATACATTGACACATCAATAAAGCTTTATTATTATTATTATTATTATTATTATTAAAAAGCTGTCTAATGAGCGTACTAACTGGACAGTTTTCCATCGGCAGTGGGAGTTTAACAGACGCGACTTGACCAACGATGACAAACTTGATGAGCAGGAAATAAACCTAGTGATGGAAGAACTTGTCTTTGAAGCTTGCACCTACGGATTTTTGAAATCATGTGATCTTAACAAGAAAGATGGGATAACCTGGGACGAGTGGTTGAAATGCTTGAAGCTTGCATAATCGAAACAAATAGGGCAGCGGTTCACTTTAAAATAGATTTACAGATTTAAAACTAAACTGTACTAACTGCTACAAGCTATTATCATATATTTTGAAGCACTTTTACCAAGGAAAAATAAATTAAAATCGTTTTCTTGATTCATATGGCCGACCTACTTCAATTAGGATGGGTAAATTCTATCCCTGAATTCTAGTTACTTGTGCCAGCAGCGAAGCGCGGCACAAGTTTAGGTTTGCCCCGTGTTTTTTTTATTTGTGTCGCGTTCTTCAGCCACTTGATGTAATACTTGATATACTGGACTGAGAAGCTAAGTCTTGCGTATACAGTCAGAACTCAATAAAATCAGAAGCTTTCACATTTTATCCACGAGCTGGCACAAGTATACGCTCCTAGAGCGTCTTGTTTATATTTTACTTGAGAAAAAGAATCCCAAAAGTACAGTGACTCTAAATTTGAACACGTGATCTCTGCATTACCGCTACTGGTAGCCACTATCTAATCTGATATAGACAGTTTATTGGCATCGTTGGCGCTCTCGTAATTGTTCAACTATGAAGTTTTCTGCGATGAACTATGTCGTGGTGCATCTTTTGATTTTTTTTTCTCAAACTCCTCATCTCAGAAACAAACCACAGTTTGGTTAGGCTTCTTCAAATTTTGCAAACAAAAACATTCAGATTTTTTTTTCATAGCATTCAAAATTATCTTTTTAAAATTAATCAGTGGACAGAACTGGATCTTTTATATAGATAAGGGAATGGAATGTAATAACTAGTTAAATCAGTGCTGAAATTTTCAACTTTTTTGTAATCCTAATGTATTCGACGAATTCTATTACATTTAAATTGCCAAATTTTGGTCAGTGAGCTTTACGAGCAAATTTCTCACCTTCGGGAAAACATGTTTCTTTAAACAAACCACGTCTGCCATTATTTCCATCCCTTTATGCGCCACACAAAGTTATAACTATTTAGTGAAAGCCAGTATTTCCTATAGAAGTTTTCTTTAACACCCTCCATTGCGTATGCTACTAGAATAACGATGACATGCACCACGTCCTTCCCACCTAGATGCTCCAACAGTTGAAATGGTGGCCACAAGAGAGGTATTCCAGGGTCTGTCTACGACTTTACTCTGTACGGTCTCCAGCTCTGCACCATTCAAAGTGCAATGGACAAAAAACCGTAGTGTTCTAGGCCCAGTCTCTACACGGATCGGGAAAGTTAACTTAACTCATGTTATTGCTGGTGCCTCCCTACGTCACCAAGGGGACTACACGTGTTACGCGAGTAACGTTGGCGGTTCGGCGTCTGCAACAACAACTTTGACAGTAAAAGGTGAGATGAACGTTTGTATGGAATAATTGGAACATCGACACATAATAACAATGAAATACTTGATGTTTATTTTTTCTCTCCCTTACTACTGAGACCACCGAAGATTTCTATACCATGATTTTGGACTCGAATTTTGTTCTGAAGTTTTTCTGGCGTTTTCTTACGTACGTCAAGGACCTACGTACCCTGCTTAGGTATTTGAAACGCTAAGGGTCATGAAAAAGATAACGACTATCCCACGAAAAAAAGGTGAATATTGTGGATATATCAAGCGCTATGCCTAACATTGAGATAAGGTACTAATCAAAATGTTTCGATTCAACTGCACTTTGTTTTCAACGAAACGATACAATGTAAACTCGTTTTTCTATTTTTAGCACGCGCTTCCTTAGCATTTTCTAAGTTTTGTTACATTATTCGGGGAGTTTTCAAAGAGCACTCATGTTGATATTCAACGAATCTGAATGAAAAACATTTTGCTTCGTAACATTAAATACATACGAAAAGCAAAATTTAATCTCTAATTTTCTGTTAGCTGGAATGACCTAGCTTTATTTTGAGAAAAATGTCTTTTTTTCGCAACCTCTCGAAATCGCAAGCTACGAAAGCCAATCAAAGCAAGCTTGCAAAAATGGACACCGGTTGCTTTGGTAAATACTAAAGTAGTCTCAATTTAGCGAAAAATGATAAAACCTCCGTATGGTAGTCCTTTTCATAAAAACAACTAAGAATGTATAATTAACAACAAACATGAGCCACAAGGTACAAAGGCCAGGTTATATGTTTACTGACATATTTATATACTTATCTGAAATCAGTAGGATCTAGGGGCTGGAACTAAAATCTACAGAATTCATTATTTTGAGTTTAATGCATTTTAGAAACGCGAGCGCGTGGAAGGGAGAGCAGGGATGCGATTTGCTACTTTAAAAGATTAAAACATTGTTGAATATATCTTTTTAGCTCCAAAACCAGTGATCATAAAAAGATCGTCGTCAGAGTTAACAGTTTTGGTAGGCGAGACGGTTGTTTTGATTTGCACTGACCGCGGTACCACGCCAGTTAGCGTCGTGTGGACAAAAGATGGACGACCAATTCACCATTTTAATTACGTGACCACGCAGCGTGACACTTCTCTTGTTGTTCACGCTAGGAACAGAGCTACAGTCGGGAAGTACGAGTGCAAGGCGAGAACCAACAGGGGGGAAATCAAAAATACAATCAAACTACGAGTGCTGGGTGAGAAAAATACATGCAACCTTTTCATGTTCGCTCCGTCTTATCATCATATTCCCCAAATTTCGTATACTCAAACTTCTGCATTCTTACTATCATCTTTCCTCCTCATCCTCTTTCTCATCATCATCATTATCAACAACATCAACAACATCAACATCATCACCACCACCATTGTCATCCTTCACCCTCATCATCACCAACAACATCATCACTATTATGAACATCATCATCATCCTCTTCAACCACCACTATCATCATCAGGATCATCGGTATCTTCAGCATCACCATTATCATAACCATCATCTTCCATCGTTATCATTACTATTTTCATCATCGTATCACCATTATCATTACAATCATCATCATCGATCTTCTACCACCATCATCATCATCATCATCATCATCATCATCAATTATCTTCATCATTACCTTTATCATAACCATCATCTTTCATCGTTATAATCACTATCTTCGTCATCGTATCATCATCATCATCACAATGATCATCATCAGCTTCACTATTATTATTGTCATCATCAACATTACCATCACCACCATCATCATCATCAGCTTTATCATCACCATGACCGTCATCATGATCATCTTCGTCATCGTCATTGTCAGTTTCTTCACTATGGCATCTAGCATAAACTCTGCTTGTTTTTACAATGTGGCCATATTTGTTGTGGCTGGTTATTTAGTCCTCAAGGCCAAACAATTACAAGCTATGAAACTTCATGCAAAAGATATGCGCTTTGATTTGAAAGTTGTGTAAGTTTGTACGACAATGCTGCTGAAAAAACTTTTCTTATAACATTACCAAGATAATAGAAACTAATTCTTTTGTGTTGCACTATATAGTTTCCTGTTAGTTTAAGTAAAATAAGTTCCACTATTACAGAATCGCCAGTTGTGAATGTTGGTGCACGAGTAAGGACGTTTCAGCAAGGACAAGATATTTCCATTCCTTGCCGAGTGCGCGGGTTTCCAGAGCCTTCAGTTTTGTGGAGCAAAGAGGGAATGTCATTGATCAGAAGCAAACGCGTGAATGTATTGCCTGACAAAACACTGGTTATAAACAGGGCTCATTCTACTGACCACGGGCTTTATGAGTGCGTGGCGTGGAATTCTGCTGGTCAGACACGAAGTTCAGTTCGCCTAACATTTACTGGTGAGAGACTATTGTTATTACAAAAAGAGTACAAAGCATCAATAATTATTTATCTAATGTCTGAAAGGATTGTAGTGTAGGTATAATTGGTTAAACATTTTTAGTTAAAGGAACACTGCCTTCTAATAATGAACCTGACACTTTTCGTTGTTCCAGCAAACGATGTCTTACATGTCCTTTTGTCGTTTCACGTACCACTGTTACAGGCCCGAAGTCCGCTCTTAACATTACCGATCATTACAAATGCACAACACCTAATATTACTTATTGTATTTAATGCTCTAATTGCAGCAAGCTATAAATAGGTGAAACTGGCCGCCGTTTAGGCCGTGATCGCATCAGAGATCATCTTTGCGACATACGCAAAAACGATCAATCTAAACCTGTCTCTCGCCATTTTAATTCTTCTAATCATTCTACTTCTGATTTTGTAGCATTTGGTCTTTCTGTCATCTACGGTGGTAACGATTGTCGCAAGACTAAAGAAATGCGACTAATTCACGCTTTGGGCACTCTTAATCCTCACGGGATAAATGAACGCTTCACTTTCTGTTAACCTCCTGCTGTCCAGTCATTCGTTATCTTGCTTTATAAACATCTCTTTATTTGTAACCCATGCATTCACTCCGACGAAGGACTACAGTCCGAAACGTCAGTTTTTTAAATTTCTTTGTCAATTCACTACGGTGTAAAATTGTACAACTTGTAAAACTGTTTCTATAGAAACACCGACGCAGCATTCCATTTATTACACAGATTGAAACATGCTTGAATTTTCTTCAGTAAAGAAGCTGTTGGTCAGAGTAATTTTCATGCTTGACTTGCAATCTCGGCTCAACCACTGTCTCACTTCATGAAGTATAACACTTATGATGGTTTACTCCAAGTTAACTCGGGTAGAAATGATTGGGTGTAAGTGTTCCATCCAGAGTAGTTTCCTTAACTCTTTAGAAACAGAATATTAATTAGTATGACAAAGGGTCATCTACTATCATTAAAAGACGGTTTAGATGGACAGTTGATTGTCGAATTTCAGAATTTTACAAATCACTTCAGGGCAGGGTGCTCAACATGAACTCTGGGTTGAGAAAAAACTTAAAGTGCAATTCCGATATTTTCTTTGACAAACTACTAACATTCGATTCATTAGCTTTTTACACTACTTGTGACGATCACAAGACCTCGACTTGTCTAAATTACATCAGCTCACAGAATTATGGAAAGAACAACACAAATTAATTTTTTTTTTAAAGTTGGTATTTACAGTACCCAGTTCTTTTGAACAACCAAGCGAGAAGTTGAACATTTCATATAAGAAGCCTGGGGTAGTATGAATCATCTGTTTACACTCTTAATCTTGTCAAAGAAATTTGCGTTTTAATAACGGCATTTTTTGGTAATTTTTCTAATTGTAGGTCACATTCCCCCTGAAGTTCCTCAAATCCTCATCAACAGAGAACCTCTTCGTCACATGACATTTGACGTGGAACTGCTGGGAGATTGTGACGTCATCCTAGCACATTTGTGTGAACGGCTTGGAAGTCCTTGGAGAAACGTTCTACAGGACTTTAAAGTTCCTCCGGTGGACTCAAGGCTGTTGTGTAACATTGAAACTCCTCCACCAGAATATCTGCATAATGAATCTCCTATAGAAAGGAAGATAGGTACCGATGAGAGTCTTGCTATACATCCGGTTGAAAATCTTGTCAAAAACCAGAAGGTAAAACTTTAGCCTTATCGTACATTTGAGCTTCTTTTCTAACTTTTGTATTAAAGGGCTGGCTGTCCCTTACCGTGTGGGTTTTCGTTTCGTTATAAACAGTTTTATAAAATGTAAAATTTTAAAAAATTTTAAATACGTTCTCTGATAAAAAAAAATAAAAACACGAGCTTTCAGCAACCGATCCTGTTGCTTTCGTCAGGTTTAATGAATAAGATTCAAGATGCAGATTGGGTACAGTGAGTCTGACATATACCCGATCTGCATCTTGAATCTTATTCATTCACCTGACCAAAGCAACAGGATCGGTTGCTGAAAGCTCGTGTTTTTATATTTTTTATCAGAGAACGTATTTAATTTTTTCTTTAATTTTATATTTTATAATAGTGAATCCTGATAGTGATGCTTCCATATTTTTACATAATCAGTTTTGTTGTGATTCTAGATATATTTTCGAAAATGCAATTACCGTTCTGAAAAAATAGTTTCTAAAGTGAAAAAGCATATTATGTAATAAATTGAAAGTAAGCACCTATGAAAACGGATTGTGTCGAGTGACTTATATATAATGTCTTCTATTGTCGACTTTAAAGGACCACAAGTACAGAATGGGTAGTGATGTTAGTGTTCAAATAATTTTTGTTTGCTACCATGGACACGTGGTACTGACAGGGGTAGTGCTGGGTGCAAATATATGTCTTCCCCTTACCAAGGTTACTGTAGGAGGGTTTCTCATCCCCTCTTGAAAGAAATGTGTGGAAATAGAATGTGCGTGGGCTAGTGAGATTTATAGAGAAGCTAAACTGTCCCCAACCCGTAGTTTAGAAAAAGTATTTACCGCTGTTCAACTTACTTTTAAGTTTAGTTTTAATGCTATCACAACGAAAATCTCAAGATAATATTCGATTACCAGAGTTTGGTTTTCTATCTGTATGGATTTGAAAATAACGTTTTACAGACTAAAGGCCCTGCAGCATAAATATTGAATGTAGAAGTAATATATCCTTTAGATTATATCGAGTACAGGTATTTTTAGCTCCTCACTCAGTCACTGTAAGTACTCTATTGTTTATAGTGTTCCTATTATATCTACAGATTGTGTTAATTATGGCGATTTTATCTCATAAACAGAACTTAGAACCATTATGCAATAGAAACGAAACAGATATACCAGGGAACAAAAATAAAGAAAGTGTGTGCAACAGTGATTCCAACTTACCTGACTCTGATTGTGACTGTTTGATCACTGAAAGTGAGCAAAGCGATGGTGTTTGTGGTGAAAGTTCGAGCAAATCAGTCTCACTCCACCGATATTCACCGTCAACTATTTTTCATGACATTGATAATGGTGAGTACTGTTAAATGTTCCGGAGATGGGGATACATGTGATGATTACTGGAGACAATAAAATGGCAATCGTAAATTCTAAGATGGCTTTGAACAGTTTATGTGAAAGTTATATAGAGCCTCCAAGTAGTTTTTACATCACGTGTCGACATGAAAAGCGAATTTGATATTTTGCTTTCCATATCAAAAATTTCATTCCAAATATCTAAAGAACTCAAACTTTGTATGCCACCATCATAGCATACAAGAAACAGTGTGATAATATTGAAAGTTCAGTAGTCAATAAAAAAAAACGTTTATCCTTTAACACTGTGTATGTTTTATTTAGTTCTTGAAATTTGGTCCCATTGATCGTAAAAGAGATTAATTTTTGAGACTGAAAAGTAGGTGTTGTTTGAATGGAGACAAAATTATTTTCGACAATGCTAGGGATTGCTGTTTCCAGATTGGGCCTACATTTTCAAACTTCCAATTTTTTTTTTTTTTCTAAGTGCATGTATTACTTTCCTGTGGAAATCACGTTAGAGTTAGAGTTGAGCCCCGCAAAAAAACCTTTGTCTGTAGCCCCCAGCCAAGAACTGCTGGATTCATTAATGAGAAAAAGTAAAACCATATTATTGCTGTTGCAATTTTACCTCCAACATACTAAATTTCTCAATCCTTTAAGCCCCATGCAATATATTTATCCGCATCTCAGTTCTCCTAGCATAACTTATGCCAAATAATATGTTTGATAATGAGAAACGAGGAGTTGATCACAACTGGGAATACGTTTAGTATGAAAAATAAAATTCTTTCTAACTTCAAAAGGAACATGGTGATGTAGTTTAGGAGAATTTAGCAACACGTCAAATGGTGTATTTTGAGCTAGAAAGGTTAAGGGTCAACTTGTTTTTCTGGGTTCGCTGCTACAACTATAAAGGCGTGCACACCTTCTTTGTCTTGATAAATTTACCATAAATATTGAATCCTGCATATTTTTTAATGTCGTACTTAAACCAATAAATCGTGTTTACCTGTTTTCTTGACAGTGTACTGTAACTAATGAATTCTGTACCCCTTTATTGATATCGAACTATATAACTAATTAGTCTTGCACACCTTTCTTGATATCCTACTATAATTTACGAATCATTCACTAAATTTACTTAATATCGTATTATAACCAATGAGACTACAGTATACACCTTTTTCTTAATGTCGTATTTAAGTCTTGCACCCCTTTTTCTTAGTAGCATACTGTAAGTAATGAATCATGCATATCTTTTTTGATATTAAACAATAACTAGTTGATCCAGCACGCCTTCTTTCTTGATATCCTACCATAACTATCTCCTCCGCGTTATTATTCTTTTAAATATGGTACGTTAACTAATAAATACTGTGAAGTAGCTTTAACTTTACCTAAGTAAGCCAATGGCAAGGGTTTATAGTCAGGCATTCGAGGAAAATGCATACAGCTACTAAAACAAGTGCATCTCTATACCTTTTAGTCATTAGAAGGAACTAACTTGGCTCCATTCATTTCAGATCCACCGCGTTTCATATTTATGCCTCCCAGTCGTTTTCTTTTTTATGGCGCTGAGGTAGTTGATTCTCCTCTGCCATCACCAGACACACGATTACTAACCTGTCTGAATGGCAGTACGGACTGCAGTTCTGATGATGAGATGGATGATGACCAAACTAGCATTTCCCCATCCAGTATGGATGGAAGCAATTGCGACATCGCTAGTGATGGTAATGACATTGAGAAAGTTAGGAGAGGAAGTGGAGCTGGTATGGATATCATTAACGGGGGATTAAGTATCTACACCAGTGAGAGTGAAGACAGCAGTGCTATGTCTTTCAGCGATGTTGCTGCAGGTAAGGTAAAAGGTACTAAAGCTTTTGATACTAACTTAAAGGAGCTATGTCACGCTATTTTAGCATCATTTTATAATCCCAAATATGTCTTGCCCTCAACTGAATTCCAAAAATAATGGTCTAGGGTTGTTATTTAAAGCTTTATTATGACGTTTATTCTGTTTCCGTCCTGTCATTTGTTACTACGGATGGCAAGGATGGAAATGGATTGAAACTTTTTCATGTTTTGATGCTATCTCAACAAAAAATGCCAGAAAACCTTATTATGGGTTGCTCGTTTTTAAAACATTTCATTAGGTATTCGCCTCACAGTGTATGAGGAACATTTTGTACATGAGTAAAACCACTAAGTAACGATTTTAGCCAAAAATTTACCAAAAACAACAAAATCGTCGTGACATAGCCCCGTTAAGTGTTGAAATTGGAACTGACTTGACGAAATCCCTTTGTGAAACAGGTGAGACTATAAGCAAGAAGGGAACAGTCCTTGAGTCAGATGACAAGCTCCCAACTAGATTACCTACAAGGACTCTGCACACAACCGAACTTGCTGAGGAACGAACATCCTCAGATGTGACGATCATTAAGGACAATTATACCGATGGTGAACAGTTTTGCGATAATACTGCTTTTCAGAAAGCACCGTCTTGTGTTGAAAACTGTCAGGGATCTGTTCCAACAACAACCGAACAAGAAGGACGTAGAGAAAAGATTGACTCAGGCGAAGAACAGAAGTCAATGATTGTTGATTGTGGTGAAACAATTTGTGAAAGTAGACAAGCATCGCCGGGTAATAAAAATCACCCGACTGTATCAGGTAATGTCGACATGCAGCGTTCCTTCAAAGGGGCTTCAAGAACTTCGTCGTCAAACAGTGACCAGGGGGGACTCTGTCCTGGTGAGGAAAACATTCTCTCTGAAAATGGTAAACAGTTTAACTCGATAACAAACTGTTTATGACGCGGTTTGGTGCTTTCAGGATTTTGTACGGTTGCTAGCTTAAAGGCTCGGGTCATCTGAACATCACGTTTCAAATCATTCCAGACTATTGAAATGTTTTTATACTTCGAGTGTATGTTCACTTGGCAAGAAAATGATATTTTAAACGTTATAAAGCTCTGTTGAGTAAAAAATCTTAACTCAATGTAAGCTTTTGTAAATTTAGATGTATGTATATATCACTTGAAATGCTATATGAAAAAATTAATTATTCAAATGTTTCATACAAGATGGCGAGCGTGCTTTTTGAGACTTAGTTTTCTTTTTTTTCTCTTCATTCTACCTAGATAGGTTTTTGTGCTGGTTGCAAAACAATAGAAAAAAACAGAGTTGTTCAAGGAATACTGTGCACTCGATTGGGAACTGTTTGCAAAAATGGATTTGATTAGCTGCCATTCATTTTAAGAGCTTTATGTTGAGATAGCAATGTACTAGTTTGCAACGTTTGAGGTAATTGTTTGGAAACAAGTATCATAAATTTGCTGATATGTTAGGTGGTCATATTGAATACAGATAAGTTAGATGTGTGTGCATAGTGTGTTGTATATGTGTCAATTTTTAAGTACGCAAACAGCGATACATGTTTTTCCTCCGAATCAAACCCGGAGCTAGCATTGTTGAGATGCATGTTTAGAATCACAAGCATTATATATAGCTAATGAAGTTTGATTCAATTCTACATTAGCAAAAAATATTCTTGTCGTTCAAGAGACTACTTTTCCTTACAAACTCATTTTTACTTTAGGCATGTGTTATCATCTTTTAATAGTAACGGACTCGCATATATTCCAGGGAAAGAAGCCTGTATTATTTATTTCGTCATATATCTTTAATTATTTTAGAGAAATCCTATATATCATTTCATGAACAACTTAAAACATCCTCGTTAGGTAATTATATATTATAAATTATCTCTTATATATGTCACTTCGTTTCACGCTATCAATTTAAATAATGTTTTACTTCTTCAACTGCCCCATACATTCCACTTTTGAATTGCACTGCAAATTGAGCCTTGCAATGACTGGTGAAAAGTGAGAAAGCCGATCCACAAACGCTTTGTTATGGGGCAAAAAATAAAAATATAATGTTTTAAAACTTGCTAAGGACCATAGATTTAAGTTAGCTTTCCACAATAGACAAGAAAAGAATGCACTTTCTTAGATTATAACGAATCAAATTCTTTATAACCAGTTTTAATCTGTTCTGGGTTAAAGATGTAAGTATTGCTGGTTTGTCAGTCTTGTTATATTTGTGTTTGTGTGAGCGTGTGTTCTATTTTATTTAAATATGAAGTAATCATAATCTCCTCTGCAAATTGAAAGTTATGATATCTTTCTTTTTTAACTTGGGGGACCACCCCTAAAACAGACTTTGTGGCTTTTTGTTGTTCTCCTTGCAATCAATTGCAGTTATTGTGAAAAATGTATAGATTATAAAGGCAAATAAAATTCAATGGATTATTAGTTTTGAAATAGAAGAGCTATAGTTAAGTGGTTGGTTGGAGAGTTTGTGATAATCAGACTTCATTTATTCTGTGATCAGTATCAAGTTTACTTACAGCGAGGGAGGTGAAGGTAGTGAAAATGGTCAGCGAATAATGAAATCGGAATTAATAATGCATGGAATCAAACTCATTACCCTCTGGTTACCAGTCAAGATATCAATATGGTTGTAGTATGGGTGCAACTACACCCATATCTTTACCCAGCACTCTCCCACGCCCAAAGGTTCCTTCCTCTACTTCTTTATGACCTCTATCCACCACTCTTCCATGTACACTGGTATGTTCATCCACACTTACCTACGACTCTTATCCAGCATGCACTCTCCCATGGCCACTGGTTTATTCGTCACTTACTTATGACCTCTGTCCAGCACTCTTCCATGTCTACTGCTTCATTCCTCACTTCCCCATGACCTCAATCCAGCACTCTTCCATGTCCACTCGTCTGTTCCTCACTTACCCATGACTCTTATCCAGCATCCACTCTCCCATGTCCACTGGTCTATTCCTCACTTACCTATGACCTCTGTCCAGCACCCTTCCATGTCCATTGGTTCACTCCTCCCCTTGCCCATGTCTTCAGTCTAGCACTTTTCCGTGTCCATTGGTTTACTCCTCATCCTACCCATGAGTTCAATCTTGGTCATGTTTTCATGTCAATAAATCCGTTGACATGGAAGTGCCGAATTTGAAACAAAGAGCGGAGATAGACATTTACTTATTTATCATACATAAAAAGTTTATTTTTCATACCATTCCAGCGCCATTACTTATTTTTCCGGTTTTCAAACCTAGATTTCAAATTTTTATTATCCAGGTTTTTCTATCCTGAACAAACATAAAGAAATTCATTTTTGAGTCTAATAAAACAAATGTACACAATACAGATATAACTAATTGGTTAGGTTCTACCTTATCCTTTGTAATTCATTATTCCCATTGGTCTCATTGACTATTGAATAAATAAGAAATTGTAATTTTAATAGAAATATTTTAGTAAGAATCTTCCTGTCATTATTGAGGAGACATTGATTAGGGAAAGCATGTTTTTTGTTAGGGGGATGGGCTAGGGTCTCGGATAAGAGTGTCATCGGGAAAATGTCTACATGATAGGGAGGGCAAGCTGAAATCCAGGGATGGGTCACAGATTCGCAACCTCGTACCCAGGCTCATTTCACTGACACTCATTTCACTGAGCCTGGGTTCGAAGTTGACAGACTCGTAGCAGCAAAACATTTACAGTCATACCTGTCAACTCTCCCAGATAACCAGCAGTCTCCAGGTTTTGCAGCAAAGCTCTTGCTCTCCCGGCTAAGTGGTGAAATCTCCCGGATAATCATTAGTCTTTAAACTAAAAGTTTTTAAGTATTGTATTATTTCCCGAGAGCTTCATTAACAAACGTTTTGAAAAATACGCTGTATGTAGTTCGTATCAGATCGAGACAAGTCACAAGAAATGACGTGAAAAGCCATACAGACGTCAGGTGACTGCACTAGGCGAAAAAGGGCAAGCACTTTCAAGATTGACCAAGCACCTTTTTTTAATAACTAACCTGGTGGAAGTCTAGAAATGAACAAGTGTCGCCAATCGAATTCGGCCGTATAAAGGCCGTGTTACACAAGTTAACCTTCAATTACGATTTTCTGCGCGAGCGCTTTTTTAAGAGATACAAATAATTCACGATTTTCTTTTTCGTTGCTCTGCAAAAAAGTGGGGGGGGGGCTACAGCCCCCCAGCCCCCCATGCTCCGCCGGGCCTGACAGTGATAAATGTAGCCCCCGCGTTCTCCATAGTGCCTGAATATCGATACAAAAGTCACAATTAAGATATTACTCTTGTCCTGCATATCTCTGCAAATTGTCATTTTGCAAAAACATGATGAGCACCTCAAAAAAAATCCCAACTCATACAAATTCAACTACAGTGTACCACAACCAACAGTATTTAACTTCCAAAGGATACAAGCATTTGCATTGCCCGGCTAACAGACTTTATTGGCATAATGCAAAATTAATACCTAAAAAATGACACTTGGCTCCCTGACGCACTTTATCCCCCTTCTCCCCCCCCACCCCCACCCATCCCTATCATGGAAGAAATCTCCAGGTTTCTACAAAACATGGGGTTGACAGGTCTGTTTACTACACGTGACTTCTATAAAGATCAACACTTTTACATTTAATTATTAAGAAAACTGAAACTTCATTATTTTGCATACCAGCAACCCATGCAGCATTTGCATAGGTGTTCAAATATTTTAATTTATATATTTTTTTAATTAACCTTGTTTTTAGCCAGATTTATGACTATTAACTTTCACTTCAGGTTATTGTTTTGATTATGCCCAAGAGGGTCACACGTTTTATTGTGAGGCTTTGTGCTGCACAAATCTGTTACAGAAAGTTAGAGGGCAACAACTTTCTTAAAAACCCCAGCCCACCCCCTTGGGTATCAGTGTGGTGCAGTATTTAGCATTTGAACCTCCCACCACTATGATCTGGGTTTGATTCCTGCCTGGGACATATGTGGGGTGAGTTATTGGTCGATCTGAACTTGACTCCTCAAAATCGACTTGCAGCTAATACCAACTGGCTGTGGTGCTGTGCTCCAAGGTCACGCGTGGATCGTGTAACAGCTGCCAGACATGCCTTCGGCCCGAAAAAAGACTTTCGACCATTTAAAAAAGACACTTTTATGTTAAATTACTTTCCTTCCGTTTGAACATTAGGGGTAGTCTAAACCAACTTTAGCTTTTCTGTGAGCCCTGGTGTAGTTCTTGTTTTAATTTCTTTGCTGTTTCATTTTTGAACAGAGAAAACCAAAATCTATAAATGTCAGTGATTTTCAGATTTTCCCCAATACTTAAACAATAACATTTATCAAACTACAGTACTAAACATTTGTAAATGTTTAAACCAAATAACTCACAACATTTTATATAATAAAAGATTGCTTTATTACCAAGTGTATTTATACAAAATTTATTTTTGAAACAGTTAAACTTGCTTTTCAGTTCGAGATATTTGTATGAGATATTCGATGATTCTTCGGGCAATCCCTTTAGTACACCTGTAGGTAGCCCCTGGAAAAAATTCAATGATTTTAATTTTTTTAACATCAATTAAAACATAAATTCCTGATGTTTTGTAATTAAAATGACAAGACCAATTATCAATGTTATACATAACTGTAATTACAATCTGTATCAACATTCTGATGAATTTATAAGAACTACATTGCTATTATAAACTTTCCTCAAGTTGGCTATTCTAACACATGAAGCTTTTTCAAGATAAGAAGAAGTTAAGGTAACAAGTTCAGGAGGCTTATCAAGTAACTGAGCTATCAAAATGCAAATGTTCTGCCCTATACAGTTTGGAATTTATAAGGAGATGAAATTGTATATTCTGTAGTTACTGGCAAAATCATAAAGGCACAAGTTTTAATTTTTGTAAGATTTCCACTAAGTTGAGAATATGGCTGTTAAAATCTACAAAACCATAGAGGTTATTGTATTAGACATTCAGTTGAAAGCAAAAAGTATAATTGTGATTGGCCTGTACAAACCTCCAAAAAGCTTTACATTATTATACTGCCAACAGTTAGAAGAAGAGTTGAATCACATTTGCAACTGGGCAAATCTACAAAGGCAATCTATTGTAGTACTCGGTGACCTGAATCTCGATCGTCTTCGACCAACTAGTAATGATGGAAAACTACTTTTCGATCTACAAGAAACATATGAACTCGAATGTCTCATTTCTAAACCAACCAGAGTCCAGAAAATTGGAGATCGAGTTAGCGAGACACTTATAGATGTCATTTTAACTAACTTGCCTGATGGTTTTATCAAAAGTGGCATTTCTGATCCAGGACTAAGTTGTGAATTTTAGGTCATGTAAGAACTTGGATGAACAGATTTTCAGGGATCACTTAGCTTCGGCACCGTGGCATGTTGCTGAGGTATTTGATGATGTTGACGATCAATCTGAATTTATCAGTCTCTTGTTAAAGAATATTGTAGATGAACATATGCCATGGATGAGAATACGTGTCAGAGATGGTGATGTGCCATACATGACAACTGAGTGGAAAAAGATAATTAGACGAAGGAGAAAAGCGCTTAAAAGATTTCATAAAACCAAAGCCCCTGAGGACTGGGAACTTCATAGAAAATTACGCAACGAAGCAAAACGTCTCAGACGTAAGGCTATCAAAAGTTATTGGAATAGGAAGTCCGAAGATCTCAGAAACAAGCCACACAAGTTCTACAGAACTTTCACGCCTTTTTATTTTTATTTTCTTGGATCTAAAAAAGTAAAAGAATCCTTGGAAATGAAACTGAAGATTAACAACTCGATAATCAACAATCAACTACATATTGCAGAGAGTATGGGTGATTATTTTTCTTCCATTGCTGATAACATTAGCTCTGCAAATGACGCTATGGACTATAATGTTTGGGATCATGAGAGTATACAAGCAATATTGAATTATAGAATGTCCGTTAGAGACGACCAATCCTTCAATTTCAAGGGAATACGGATATCTGATGTTGTTGAAATTCTAAAAGATATCGATCCTAAAAAAGCAACAGGGTGGGACACTATATTCCACCCAAAGCTTTCAAGATGGGCTCGATTGTCCTTGCTGTACCATTATGTGATCTTTATAACCGTTGTATCGAGAGCTGACATTGGCCAAAGAATTGGAAGAGAGGTGAATGGGTGCCTGTTCATAAAAAAGAACGATCGATTGGACATGGAAAATTATCGTCCAGTAAGTGTGCAGACCATCATTAATAAAGTCTTTGAAAAGCTTCTTGCTAATCAAATCACTGCAGGATTTAATGAACGGTTGAGCAATTACCTTACAGCATACAGAAAAAGGCACAGCTGTGAAACCACCCTTCTTTTGTTAACAGAGAAATGGAAGAATGCACTTGATAATGTAGAAAGTGTTGGTCTACTTTCTACTGATATGTCTAAAGCATTTGATTGCCTAAACCACCGTCTCTTACTTGGAAAACTAGAAGCCTATGGCTTTGACACACACAGTATAAGGTTGATGAGTTCATATTTTAAAGACCGATTTAACAGACTAAAAATTGGAGAAACCACCAGTTCCTGGAAATGCGTTAGAAGAGGATGCCCTCAGGGTTCCTCTTTTGGTCCCTTATTATGGAATTTATTTCAGAATGACTTGACTTTTGTTATGCGATCTAATGTTAGTATGTTTGCTGATGACCATCAATTTTATGAAATCGATAATTACGTTAGTACCATTCAAACTAAACTACAGGATAGCGCTTTAAAAGCAACTAGTTGGTATGAGTCAAATTCACTTAAGGGCAATTTTGGGAAATATGGATCTATGTTAATGAGTAGGGTAAATAAGCTGAAGGATCATAAGCTAAAGTTAAATGTAAATGGGACAGATATCAAGTCCTATGATAGTATCACCTTGTTGGGAGTTGATATTGACAATGCACTTAACTTCTCAGGT
>JANCMA020454489.1:0-10808 GCA_024336925.2 Zoanthus solanderi
TCTCTATTAAAGGGTGGAAGGTTGAAACTGTTGTCCCTATTAAAGGGTGGAAGGTTGAAACTGTTGTCTCTATTAAAGGGTGGAAGGTTGAAACTGTTGTCCCTATTAAAGGGTGGAAGGTTGAAACTGTTGTCTCTATTAAATGGCACAAGGAGGTGATAAAATTTAAAGCTAAAACTAAATCCTATACGAGCCAGGTGACCCATGGAGCCAGCGCTTATCTCCGATTTCTGTAGTGTTAAGCGAATGAGAGTCTTTGACTCTCCCTGGAATGGGACACTAATCCATCACAGGTTAGCTCGAAGCAAACGCTGGTACTCATTTACCTACCCCGGAAGGATGGAAAGCTGAGTTAGCTTAGGCAGGAAAGAAAATTGCACAAATCAGTTAAAATCGTGATATAGCTGGGGATTAAACTGGGGACCTTGTGGTCGGAAAGCAGAGATCTTACAAAGTGTGCCAATCATGCCTGCCCGGTGTTAAAATGTATTCCCTATTAAATGTTGGTGGTGTGAAACTATTGTCGCTATTAGAGGGTAGCGAAGCGTAATCTGTTGTGCGCTCTAAAATATCACGGTTTAAAATAATAGTTGTGCTTCTTAAAATGTTTCACTAATTAAATGGTAAGATCCGTTTCTCCACAGTCACTTGCAATCTTACCTATTTCTTCATTTCTTAATTCAAGCGAACTTTTTAACCTCTCATTCATGGCCAACATTTGCTGTTCACTACTCGTCATACTGGAGAGCAAACAAACATTTTCTCAAGTTTATGTTTTTAATATCGATAGCGAGGATAATACATGGCCGCGCTCGGATACGAATTTTATATTCGAGTGCTAAAGGTATCTCTCAAGGCTGACTTACACTAGTGAAGTAAGAGGAAACAGAGAGACGTAAGGAGACATAAGGTGCTTACGTTCGTGTGTAAATCAAATGAAGGAGACGGAAGTGGAAACGGATGCGTGAAGGAAGCAGAACGGAAGATTTCCTTTGTCGTTTGGTCTCCTTCACTTCTTACGTCACTTACGTCCAGTGTAAATTGCTTAAACGGAAGAGGAGACGGAGACGTAACAAATCTGCCAATCAAAATTCTAGAAAAATATTAGTTCTCAGGCCCTACTCGGAGACAGCACACCAAATTTAGCATCTGTATCCGTTTCCGCTTCCGTCTCCTTTATTTAACTTACACACGAACGTAAGTACCTTACGTTTCCGCATCCGTTTCCGCTTACTTTACTAGTGTAAATCAGCCTTCACGAGTGAATGAAGCGATTTGTATTCCCAATTGATCATGTAATGTTCTGTTTATTTCATAGATACATGTGATTTTTCCACATTAAACACAACCTTTTCTTAATTCAATTCCTAACAGCAAAACAGTGCAATTAAAGTGGTCAATTTTTGAATGAAATTTTAGAAGAACTGGCTACGCGCACCTAAGCGCGAATATCCGTTGTAATTGGCTTATCATGTTAGTAACCATGGCGACACCAATATCCTCACACTTGAAAGATAAAAATAGTATTTTCACTGCGTCTGACAAACATTATTTAGTAAAAAGATAAATCATCGTACTTCATCAGAGTATCTATATAGTAAAAATATATTAATAGTCGACATTTTGACGTTGTCCTAACTATTCTCAAGAGTAAAGTGAATATTGTGTGATGTCTCTAAATTTCCAAGTTTCTAAATTGGCATACTTTTGAATTCTGGATAAACACTTGGCGCCCACAGTTTGTACATTTTGTACAGGTGGATTAACTCACGAATGAATATCATTTCATGTTACTGCATTTCGCAAGAATGTTAGAACAGTCCAAACGGTGCAAAAGTATACAATAAGAATGATCCTAACAACATTGTTTCTCTATGGAGGACAACTGCTTTTCCGTACTTACGAAAGGTAGTAACAAATTTTATTATCATTCGACGGAAATTTTCTTTCTTTCTCATTAGCGCAAGGGCCACTACGTGACTTACAAATAATTGCCTACAAATGACTCTGTTCATGCGCATAACCGTCTGGCGGGAGTTTAGCTGCAAATATGACACTACTCATGCGTGGTTTCAACCTCCTCTAGAAAAGAATGGCTCGTTTTCCAGAGTGTTTAGAGGCAGATTTAAGCAGTTTGTTAGATTACAAAAAAAAAGTTACAAAATAAATTTTCTGAACCGATAATCTGCTTTCGGGATTAAAAGTGGTAGCGCCGCGTTATTTTCTCAATGAATTTGCAAACTGAAAAAAGCCGACTTGACTTATTTTACGAGGCAGCGCGCATTTACCTCTTAAAATTTAACGCTTCCCACACAACAATTCAGCGATCGAATGATAAAACCATTATTGGACTAGGTTGAGCAAAATATTGTGATTTGTCATTGTCTCACAAATTAATTATATGAATCTGCTCGCCACTGATAAATAACGATATTTTGCTCAAACTAGTCCACTAATTGTTTATTGTTTGGGAAAAGAGATATCATTCATTCGTGTGCTAAAATCATTTCACAACGTGCAAACTGACTCTGTGTCTATTTAGAGGTCATCAGCATGCTAAATTCGAAATTAAAATATCCAGAGAAATCACACAATATTCATCGTAGTGAAAGCGCAATGCTTGTGGGATGTAGCTATAATGATAAGCGTCAAATGTGATAGCACAAACGCGCTAGTTGGTAACTTGAAGCCACTGAAATAGGCACTAAGGCCACGTTGGTAGCGGGCTTTACCCCTTAAATCTACCATCAGCATGGCACAGCTAGCAAACAGACTCAGGTTCCCAAAGAAAATAAATTGTAGTGAAAGTGCAGTGCTTGTGGGATGTGGCTATAAAGATGAACTCAAGTATAGATAGCGCAAACGTGCTAGTAACTAACTTGAAGCCAGTACAATATTCACTTTAGACTTGAGAATGGCTTTAGGATGATGCCGACACGTAGACTCATAACTCTAAATTTTTTAAGTCTATGCTTTAGTAAAGAATTCTTTATTAGTTTAGGTAATCGCATCGGGCCGAGTAAAACTAGGGATTAATTTTACGAGTGTTTTCAATTTTTTTTTTTTGGAAAAAAATGAAAACACAAGTGAAATTGATTCTTAATTTTACGAGGAACCATACGATTACATGTTTATGACATTGAGGGCAAAATTCTTCGTGCGTTTTCTTCTAAACCAATCAGATCAAGACAAGTAGCATTGTATGCAAATCAAGTTTTAATAAACAAATTCATTCAACGGCTTTCAGACAAAACAATTTAGCCATGGAAAAGAGAGAACAAAACATTAAATCTATAATTCCGTTTTCATCAACTTCGGCAAACCGCGAAGCCAAAACATATTTCGCAAACCAGTCACCAGTCAGTGCCAACTAATTTTGCCCTCAATTAAAGAAAAAAAGCCCCCTCTCGTGAACCAATCAGCACCGAGTAATTTTGCCCTCTATGCTATAAAGCCAATTATTACATTGTGGCCTCTAAATGAGTGCATGCGAATTCTAAAAACCGTTCTGATTCAAAAAATATATTGAAAATGACGTCGTAGTAATAAAATATTGTGCATAAAAACAGTTCATGATCCAGACTTTTTTGATACGCGTATTCATCGGGTACTATCGGGCATCACGGCGAGTTGAAAGCAAAGCTAACTTTGCTGAACGTGGCCGGGGATCTATATCTAATATCACTTTTATTAATGAGACACATGTTGTATATACATAGAGGATATTACACGGTGGCGCGAAGATATGAATTTTTTTCTACGAGAAGATAAACTTCATATCTTCAAGCCAATGTGTAATTTTCTTTTTATTACATAGATATGAGTGTTTCGAAAATAAAGAAAAATGGACGAAAAACAAAGGAAAAACAAAGGAATGGCGTCAGCGATATCTTCACTGATGAGGATATGGAAAATATCTCACTCGTATCCCGGATGTAGTTTGGTATGAAAATATGAGTTGTCTATTTTTCGGTAAAACACTCATCTATGTAATAAAGTTTGGTATGTAGATTAAAGTTGTCTAAACGTGATAACAGCAAGTGATAACTTAGATGATTATAAAGGCATGTGTCTTAGTCTTGTTATTGTTGAATATCAGCTTTTTAGTAGACATACACTGATGAATATCTTAGGTAAACAACTCAATACGCAACTTGGCGTTACCTAGCTTTCCCCTGAAGTTTAGCTTGAATGATTCTGAAAGAGGTGCAGTATGCATCGCACTTCGCAAGTATTCCTGTGGAACACCTTATATGGGAGATTCCGATTGGCTGACTAACTATTTGAAACCTGAATAAACTTATGAAACCTTAGATTCAATATTGTTCTCAAACACCGACGAAAGGTTTAGTGCGAATTTTCAGGGTTTGTTTTTTCTTAAGCTAAAACTGTGATTTCAGACTTATTCTGCACAAAATTACTGAAAATCTACTTTCCTTTTCTAGGAAAGGGGTGTAATTACTTCAGAGCTACGTTTAGTTTCAAAGCTACCTGGTTCGTTTTACATTGCCAAGGTAAGGATGATAAAAGAGAGTAGATTATGTACTCGTTGTGGCAAGGCAGGAGGGAAACATATGTGGCATGAGGTTGAGATGAACTCAATAAGTCTGTATACTCCATTTATAAGAAATTTAATCACGCTTGCATGAGTTCATTCACCATTTTGCTATTCATAAACGGAAAAATATAATTGTAGTCTTGCATACTCTTGGGATATACAGCTACGTGTAAATCAGTTAGCAAACCTGGTGTCTTGTTAGACAAATATAGGGTTTGTGCAGCAAGCTGGGAGTCAAATATTTTGTTGTAATTGTAGTTATTATTTATTAGTATTCACCTAAACAATCGATATCCATTTTATAGAGCTCTGATTGGCTCAGGTTGTTCGTGTTTTTTACGAAATGTAGTTTATTTTGCGGCGGAAGTCAAAATGCTGTTGCAGATTTCATCAGGTTTATACAAGGTCAATTTTCCTTTACTCAAAGAAGCCATTTCAGCGAGCACGATGGAGCAACGAAATTTGTCTTTTTGGTTTTTACTGTAAGAACAAAATATTCTTTTAGAATTTGCTAAAAGTAGACAAAAACACTCATAAAAAAACCTTAAGAATGTTAACAAAACTCGTAAAATGCTAATTGTGTGTCAAGAAACCTTCGTGCTAAAAGTAGAGATAAATTTTACAATGTATTCTTTCTTTGAAAACGAAGTGCATATTCTATGTGGAAGTTTGCAACGTGGTACAAAGTTAGAAAGAAAAAGTTCACCTCAAGTTGAATGTTCGGAAGACATTTTGAGTCACCGAAGAATAGCATATATTTAACAACTATTCCCCAAAGGGGAGGTGAATATTGGTGGATATATAACGAGACTCAAAGCGTTGAGGGGTCGTCTCTCTAGCTCAGTGGGTAGAGCATCCGACCGGTAATCAGAGGCTTGCGGCCTAAATTCCTTTCAGTGAGCTACAATTTTTTCTGAGCATTCAACTTTAGAAGTATTTTCTTTGTAAAGTGCATATTTATCCAAATGCTTTGGTTAATACGAAACTTGATAACCCCCTAAAGCTCGATGCTAAGAACTAGAATTATGTTGGCGCTTCACTTCTTGGTATATATCCACCACTGTTCACCTCCCCTTTGTGTGATAGTGTTGATCATTTCTTTCTTGCCGGCAGGGGTAGCAATGACGTTTAAACATCAACTTATGCTTCCCAATGATTTGTACAAATATATATTATAAACAAATCTTCACTCAATACTTAACTTTTATGTGAGATTATTTTAAGGACATTTGTGACTGGAATCGTCAAAATTCAGCATCATCCCAAAAAGAAGGCATTCTTATAGAGGAGTGTGCTAACAATAGGACATTTTATTTCGCAGGACCAGGAGTTCCAGTAACTACACTACATAATACCAAGACGGATCCATCTGTAACAGGTACACTCCATTCTGTTGATGTAGTTGTGGGTTTTGGGAGGATTCCAGGTTAACCACAATTCCTTAAATCTTACTGGAAACTCTCTTTAATTCCACAGTGTCTTCATCTTCATATTTTATCCAATGAAATCCTTCATTTTCATTACCCACATGTATCGATTTACATACGAGATATATGTAAGGAGAACAGGAGATTGAGGTGCTGATAAGCTGCCTGGGGTTGAAATTGTTAATCATTGCAGAACAAACTCAATCTAAATAATCATTGTACACCTTAGTTTCAGTTTCAGTTTCAGTTTATTATTTTGCCATGTTTCACATATGTTTTTACAATGAATAATTAAATAATTTAATAAGAATAATATAAAATAATCTAATAAGGGAAACTACCTTTAGATACATATATTGAAGAAGAAAAAAAACACAAAGCAAGGAGGTTCATAAAGAAACTATAGGGCTTATTTGGGTTATGTCCTCCTCAACTATTAGGAATAGAAAAAATATTTATAAGACGTACAGATATATATCCTATGTGTAAGTATTTATGTAAGAATAAACGAAGCATACACACTGAAGCAAACAAACACAGGGACAGTACACTGGCAAAGCGGCGAGCAGAGGAATAAAAAAATCAATTTAATAGGAAAGTTTTTAATTTAGACCTAAAAAGAGAAATATTAGCAGCATTGCAAATAGCCAAATTCAGAGAGTTAAATATTCGTGGTCCTTTGATATGCATTGATGGACCAACTAAAATTCACCTACCCCCCATCAGCTGTGATTTCACAGCTCAGATGATGAGAGAGAACTGCATTGGTACTGAAGACTTTTGGCTTCTCATTTGCAAGTACTGAAGTTGGGTGAATAACCACCGATGTGTGGCTTTTCTTTCTTCTCTTCTAGTGAGAGTTTTAATTGAGAACGTGGAGCTGAGGAAGAAGTTACAGCAGATATCTCTACCTAAAGTTGAATACTTTACGGTGAACAGTGATGGTTATGGTATGTATTTAAATCTATTCTCTTGGCTTCATTCTCCAGCATTAATGGTTGGCAAATTTTAAATATATGTTATATGTTGTTTTTATCCAAAGAAATACAAGCTAAAGCAGTTTTTCCACCAACATTTGACCCTTCCCAGACAGGGAAATATGCGGTTCTCTTCGATGTGTGAGTTATATTTATGTTATTACCTTATTAACTGAAATTGGTTTGCAATGCTTTCTTTAGAAGCCAGCTGCTAGGTTCGATGTTAGAGGTTAGATGGCTGCAAAAAAGGTATTTAGGCTCCTAGTTTGATTGGTTCTCGCCAAACGCCTGCACAAGAGCTCTTTCTGATATCAGTTGCATATTAGACCATAGTTATAGAGGATATTACATGGCTTTGCGGAGATATGATATGATATCTTGAAAATTTTTTCATGAGTAAGCAAAACGATGATAATGATGAGCTTAGCAGCGGTGATGATAGGCATAATGATGTTGATGAGCTTGATGATGATGATAATGATGGTGATGATGATGATGAAGATGATGGTGATGATGATGATTATGATGATGATGATGACGAGAATACAAAACATATTTGTGTTAAGCTATTTGCACTTTTTCAGGTATGGAGGACCAGCTTCTCAAAAGGTATTTACAGCAAATCATTTTAAAGCAATTTTTCTTGATTAAATGATTCGTATCTATTTTATACAAAAAATGTTGTGTAACTGTTATTAAAGTAGGGGAAATCATAACTTTATACATGATGTATGTTTCATTCCCTTTTCGCTTTTGTTAGAGTTTTACTTGAAACTTTGAGCTAAAGAAAATAATAGCTGTGTTGGGAAGGCAGAGATCTTACTATCTGCGCCAACTATGCCCGCCCTGAGCTAAAGAAAAGCTTTCATTAAATGTCTCTACCTAAAGTTATTTTATGACTATGGATGCCTTAGATGTGAGATTTATATTTGTTTTGATACTAGAAAGTTAGCCCCGATACCATGTATAGTAGAGTTCTGCACAATAAATTTTAACAGGGTTTTGCCTACCCGACAAAGAAATTTGAACTCAAGTTTAGGGTGCGTACTAAGACTGAGATATCTGACTCCAATGATTTTTCTCCGGGTTCTTCAGTTTCCCACCTTGCAGTAAAACTTTATTCCCAGCTTATTCCATCAGATTCTCAAGCTGTGCTCGTGGTCATATATGAGTTATATAGCGGCTGCAGTTGTGTATGTTATGTATAATTGCATATGTATCAAATAAAAGCGCCTTCAATGCTTTGGTCGGATCTCATAGAGCTGCGTTTTTGTAATTCAGGCTTACACTGCAAGGAGTGTGATTATCTAGTATTTATTTAGTAAGATGACCACCTGCCCTATCGTTTCTGCTGTCTTACTAATACGTCATGGAAACCCTCATTTGTAGACAACCCCCTCGAGTTTTGTTGACAACGCGAGCGTCACATTATTGAAGTTTAAAACCTTTTAGAACTTTATTAATTTCTCCTGTATCTTTTTACCTTTTTCGTTTGGACATACTTCATGGTATAAAAATGGAAGAAATCAGATCCGAAAAACTGCCGTTGTTGTTGCTTATGCTAAGGCTTTAATGTAACCTTGTTATCATTTTTACAGGTTGTTGATACATTTGGTCTTGGATGGGGTAATGGCTACATGGTCAGTAACTTTGACGTCATTTTAGTGATGTGTGATGCGCGCGGAAGCGGCTTCAGAGGAGAAAGGTAAAAAAAATTGTTATTTTAAAAAACTGGTTGTGCTCTTAATTCATTTTTAGTTGTAAAGAACCCTATTTTTTATTCTTTTCAACTTGTTACTAATATTATATAGCGTTTGATTTGTCCTACAGACGTTGATTTGTATTTAATCCTTATTTATTACGATACTTTAAGTATAGAAAAAAATGTCATACTTCGCCAGTGGCCGTGTCTTCCTAAAGAAGACTAGCAATCACTGCTGACTTAAAATGGGACAGTGTTTCCTAATGCTGGTTCTTCGTCTGAATATCCAATAACAACATTTAGAATTATGGAAAATGATAAAAATTTATACAAGCAACTAAAACTAAAAAAACACATGAAAATGTACATTGATAAAAGATTGTATTTTACTTTAGCTACGTCAGTTGAATAAAAAAGTAGCTTTTGAAAACATAGAAAGTTCAAGGCAATTTTTGTCTCATTTTGGAATTTATATGGAATCAAGAGCTTTTTAACAAATATTAACAAAATCCTGAAAATTTAAAAGGACAGCCCTCCACCAAACCTACAGTTTACTTATTTATTATGTCGGCCCTTAGTTTCAAGCATGCAGTCTACAAACAACTGGGAAAGTACGAAGCAAGGGACACCATCGCTGTTGCACGGTGAGTATCACGGTCATTGGTTAATACAGCTTTGTAGTAATTAAGCCTTGGTAAATGGGTTGCCAAGGTAGGTATAAAGATCAAGACTGCTTTTTACAAATACAGTTCTGTTGAGAACTTCAAGGATTTTGAGAAAAGTGCTAGTGTGCTAGTTACAAGGAGAAAGGACTTGCGAGACCCCTCGCCATTGCGAAGCAGGGGACACCACTGCTAGTGATAGTGACGGTTGTACTATTGGTAGTGGTTTTTATGTAATGCTATTAGTTTTAGTGGTGATAGTGATGTTGTTATTGGTAGTGCTAGTGGTAGTAGTGTTACTAATGATTGTAGTACATTGAACTAGTAACACCCAAGTTATTCTCTCGTCTGATATTCTAAATTATATCAGAACTAACTAATTTCAACTAATTTCAATTGCTGCTGTTTTCTTCATACAGCCACATGGCAGAAAAGCCTTATGTGGACAAAGGAAAGATCGCCATTTGGGGCTGGGTATGCTCTCTATCACTTCCAAATATTTTGTTGTGCTTTTCCTTGGATTGATTTACTCTTTATTAACTGTTTACGCAGAGCAAAACGTATATGTTGTTGCCTTATTTTAGTCATATGGTGGCTTCCTTACATCCTATATCCTCGGACAAGCATCTGGAATATTTAGTCTAGGAATGGCTGTTGCCCCAGTAACCGATTGGAGATATTATGGTTAGTTCTTCTTCTGTTACGTCTGTTCATAGTGTTCCTTCTTTTGATACTGCTACTACTCCTACTTCTCATTTTGTTACTGCTCCTACTTTTTGATACTGTTACTGCTCCTACTTCTGACGCTGTTACTGCTCCCACTTGTGATACTGTTACTGCTCCTACTGCTGATGCTATTACTACTCCTATTTCTGATACTGTTACTGCTGCTACTTCTGATGGTGTTACTGCTCCTACTTCTGACTTTGTTGCTGCTCCTACTTCTGACTTTGTTTCTGCTCCTACTTCTGATACTGCTATTTCTCCTATGTCTTATACTGTAACTGCTCTTACTTCTGTTACTGTTACTGTTCTTATCTCTGATATTGTCATTTCCTTTTATTCATACTTTATTTATATTTTCTTCATAGATACTATATACACCGAACGTTATATGTTGACACCAGAAAAAAACTCTAAAGGTTATCAGGTATTTTTTACTTGCAATTCCTTTTTTAAAAGCTTAAATTTGTTTTGTTTATTGTGAGCATCACTACTACCACTACCACCATTACCACTATCTAATCATTACAGCAACCACTATCAGCATCTTCACCATCTTCATCTATACCACCAGCATCTTATCTTCACCACCTTTATCTTCGCCACCACCATCTTCATCATCAACACCACCATCTTCATCTTCGCCACCACTACCATCACTACCATCATCATCATTACCACCACCTTCTCAAACTCATTAATAATTCATTAAGTTAAAACAAAAGGAATCATGACCGTGACGTGGTTTGGAAATGTGAT
>JANCMA020454596.1:0-10808 GCA_024336925.2 Zoanthus solanderi
ACATCAAAAAACTACTGTCTAAGAACTGGTTCTTAATCGAAAACCAAACACACTTATACAAGATCTTCTCGCACGCTACCTCAAACACATGCTTGTTAAAGCTAAACTTCATATCGCTATGTAAACAAAACCAGAATGAGAAATAAAACAAGGGAGTAAACGAAATAATAATGATGTAAGTGAAGCCATGTAGGCCTGTCACACCCCCCCCCCCCCCATAACATAGAACACCTGGAGATGCACAAAACGTTAATAGTCAGAACACTGTCAACATTTAGTCGGCTTAATTACGTGTATTCGTCAACCACCTTATTACATGAAGTTTTCTCGACACTTCTGTTTCTCACGCAATTTGTTTTTAAAGTGCAAAAATTACGTGACAAAAAAACTAAGTGACTCATCATCTCAACAATCAATGCGAAAAGTGAATTTATCGATCCTCAATGTTATTGTTGACGACTAGCTTCACGTTGCGTATCTCTGGTCATTCCCTTTTTGGTAGTTATTGTAAATTACTGAACAACAACTTTGTCAAAGAGGCTTCGGGAGCAAATAAAATACCATGCTGAAAACCGTAAAAAAACTAAGTACCGTTTAAACTTTTCCGAATGGGAAAAAAATGTTTGTAAACAAATTCGAAATTTTAAATGTGATTCCAATTGTCCTAGAGACCGCAAAAATTATAGATGTCGCTCTTCTCAAAATCGCGAGTTAAACATGTCGGGACATTTTCATGTAATAAGGTGTGTCGAAAATCCCACCACTTCTTTGCGTAGACCACAAAATGTGTGAGTTCCTGGTTGGATTGCGAAGCCAAGTTCGTTGATCAGTGGTGGTTCCTCCTGCTCATGCACCATAACCTTGAACCCAGACGAGTCCCTAAGGGACCCATAATATTGATCCTGCTGAACACTAAGCTGGAGCCTTAGTCCATAATCCACACCTGCACGCTGAACCTTTAGAGGCGGCTGGTTTTGAAGGCCTGAATTAAACGTATAACAAAGCCCGAACTCTGTAATGACAGCAGTAAAGTTTTCAGGTCCACAGGGCTGAGACTTCCACCGGCACTTTTTGATCATGTGATCAATGCGGTGACCGTGCGTTCGAACAAATTTTGCAAAATCAAACGTGTCATCAAAGTCGAAACTTGTGTCGTCAAGTGCTTCTTCAACTTTGATTTCTTCGTCAGCTTTCTTTGATGTCCTTTTCCTTCGATAGTTCATAAAGTTAGGAATTGGCGAACGGGCGAATAGAACTTCTTCTTTGTTGTCTATATATTTTTGTGGCGCTAAAATTGACATCACCTAAATTAAAAAAATGCTGTTATAACATTAATGAAGCAAGCAAAGAGAGATTTTGTTCTGAGTATAGTGAGTCGAGAACCAAATAACTATAATATGCACTTTTCAACACTTCTTTGAGTAAAAGTAAGTTCTGGCGAAATTAGGACCTGATCTTTTTTAAAAAACATAAATTTTTTCTGGTAATATATGTACTCCAAAATATCTTTTGATGCTCAATAATAGATTCGAAAAAATCAGTTAGTAAAAACAAGCATGATACTGCTCCATTTTAGCCATTTATTAAATGATGTATAACATAATTCACGTTCTAACATTCTGAAAAACACCAGTTTGAAAGTTTTATTTATTTTAAAATTTCATTCACTTTTGTGAAAGAAACTGTAATGACTGGGATTTTCTGGGGTTTTTTTGTCTAAAATCGGATGATATATTCCTGTTATGTTCAGGTGATGAAAGTTTTTGTATCTATCAAGTTTCTTATTGATATAGTCAAACAAACTTATAGTAGTTATTTTTCTATTTGCCGCATCAGCTCCCGGAGTATAACAGTCCCCTTACTCCCAACAGAAAAATTCAGTTCACTGAAAATAGTCCAAGATTTGCAAGGGTTGTGTTATAAACAACGATATTTTCCATATAAATTCTTGGGTAGTGTCAATTCTTTCCTCGCTTCTTGCCATCGGTTAGATTTTATGAAAGTACGTTACCTCGCTGAATAGAGTTTAAAAGTAAAACCCCAAATTCACCTGGATGTCACTTAGAGTTACAAACTTACAAACAAGAAAGGGTATACCTAAATCCCGGTGTATTAGCCGAGAATTAATTTGACCCCAAATTTTTGATATATAGCCTGGGGGTCAGAGCTTATACGACGAACACAAATTTTTGAAAAACCGAAAATAGGAAAAAGCCCATATTTATTACTTTTTGGCACAAAACAAATACTGTACAAATAATTTCAACTATGATAAGACAACATATGCTGTTCATAACACGTAAAAATACTAAGATGAAAAATAAGAATTCTGGTTAGCCATTTACACGTTATCAAGTTCAGGCTTTTATGCTGAAATAAAAAATATTTCTTGCTTTCAATTCAACTTCCAAAAGAGAGGTCGGCTTATACAGAGAGTAATACCTAAAACCTACTTTTTTGGCCTTGAAAACAGGGGTCGGCTTATTCAACGGGTCAGCTTATACACCTGGATTTACGGTATAAGGCAGAAAGACCACTATGGTTAAAACAACATAACGTGATTACATGTCGTGCACAACAAGTCACGTATATCAAAACACATACATGTATGTGGAAAGTTACATACATATGGAAAAATTTTGTGTGCTTGCGGAGAGCGTGTTTTTTTAAGTAACAACGGTAATAGCAACAACTTCACAACTTGGCATCTTACCTTCTCTCCAATTGTGCCGTTAATCAAGTAATATGGGAACAAATTGAAGTTACATATTGTTACTGCTGGAAACACCATTTCATTCAGAAATTCAACTTGCACGCTGGTTGTGATAGGTCGTTCAAAATATTTCTGAATGCTTTTCTTGATCTGCAAAATCAACATGAATACAGCTAAGAGCAAAATAACTAACCAGAAACATTTTCGAATTTTCGGCCCTTCTTCAAATATAAACCTAAATCCATGAAGCGTTAGACTATGAAGAAAATCCGTCCATAACTGATAAGTTGTAATTACATCTTCTTCCATCACTTCTTCTTCATTAGACTCTATACTGTTGTCCTTTCCGTCTTGTTCAATTTTTTCTTCTAGTTTTTCATAATATCCGTCAGACTTTTTTCTTTTATTTGGACTTACATTCATGGAGAGAAAATGTAATGACAACAACAGAAATGTTATCAAACACAGAGTGGAACGTTTTGTTGAGGTATTTCTTTGCCAAGGCGATGTTTTGTCAACATATTTGTCACAGACTTTTTAATGAGATTCTGTGTTAGATTTTACAAAACTTATACTTCCGTGATTAATGTTCTAACGTGATTACGATGATGTGTCGCGGTTCGTCTTGATGACTTGAAGGACGAAAGACAATATTTGGTTTTCTCTCCACACTCTTTGGACAGACCAAAGCTTGTAACCACAAGGTTCTTGCCGGAAATCAAAGTTGTTTTTAACTTTCCATGAATTTCTCAACATAATAAAGTTGGTAGTTTAAATTCCTCTTGGAGTTGGGAAATTAGCTTATTCAAGTCATGCATATCGACACCGAGATTGAAAACATTTCATTTCTGTCGTTTACCTGCTATGTGCAAATACGGTCCTTGATCAGTGCTCCCTCGCGCATAAAATTGTACAGGAAAGAAAGCGCGATATAAAACGGGTACCAGCGACGATGGGCGACCTTCTATGCTTTAAAAAGAATAAGTTAATAAGTATTTCATAGTTTTTAATTGGAGTTTTAGTTTTGCCTTTTGGTGGGCAATATTTTAATTGAATTTTAACGTTTTGCGCTAACTACAGAACAAAAAGTTTTGAATTTTCCAGTTACTGTTCTTTGCACTTGTTCCTTTTATAGTATTTCATGTTATATATATATATTTTATAATATATACAATATCTTATTCTAATTCTCGTAGTCCGTAATACCTAGACGCCATACCTTGTAACTGAAATAATTTCCACATGTTATGTCATTTTTGAATAATAAACAATATATGGATGAGGTCCAGCCACATATTGATATTGCGATTTGTCAGTGCGAGCAGAAAGTAAAACATGCACTTAAACAAAATGACGAACTTTTGCCGTTTATAGTATCGAGTGAAGTCACTGAATTTGATTTTTCTGTTTATAACTGTTTTTGTTTTTTTAACAAACTACTTAAACTCTGGTAAACGGGCCAGAGAATAATCTGTTTCTTCTACAGATGAGGTCGAAACTACGTTACTTTACGCTGACCAAAAGGAACGAGGGCTCTGGCAACGAGGTTGATTTGTTATACGATTTATTTGTTTGCAAACAAAATCTGAATTCAGAGCTATTACGTCAGTTTTAGGCAGGTTTAATGGCGTTATTTCGAGTAGCCGTGCTATTCTTTATCAAGCCAAAGCTGGAGTGAGGTGAAGTTTTAACGGCTCTCGATATTTGAATTCTGGAACTGATGAGGACAGGTTAATAATAAGTGAAACTTTTTTTGTAGTTTCGCGTCGAAAGGGCAAGGCGCGCCGGCTAAAAAAGACGACGGGCTCTGGGGACAAGAGTCGCCACATCAATGTTCTTTCTACAGCGTTGGAGTTTGGATCTGGGAATTTTAACAGAGGGTATATGCCAGTATGCCAGTTAGGTTTATGATCTCCCTAAGAAGGGGGTATATACTTACTTGTTAGGGAGACTATATAAAGGGCAACTATATGGTATACTGACATGAAGTATATACCAAAGAGAGCCAACACGCAACCTTTATTAGCAATTTATCAGTCACAAATCCTTGGACTCGAACTGAAATCTATAGCAAGTCATATCCCTTGGTAATTCGGGCTATTCGTCAATTTATGTTTACTTTTCGCTTGCAAATTAGAAGGGAAAATTGAGCTTCTGAGATTGCATTGAAAATTAGCACTAATTTCACTAATTTACTGGACAACAATAGTTTTCTTTACAGTTTGTTTCTTTCTTCATACAATCATATTTTCCTTAGAAAAATATTCTTCTCGTAGAAAGATTTACTTTACATTTTAGCTCTGATATATTAAATAACTAGTCCTGCCTCGAAATGCCTAGCAGTGCAGTTCCAAAACGGTATAAAGGGAATAGGTAAGGTTTTAACCTGTTCAATTAATTGAATACTGCATTAAGTGGCGTATGATTTTGCCTGAAACAGTGGCCGTGACTTCGAAATCGGGCGAACGCGCAGTGCTTCGTCAATTATGCCTTTTTTAAAAATAAAAAGGAATTCTTAACTTCCATTAGTTTCAACCTGAAAAAATTATTTTTCTTTATCTTGGATACATATCAACAAGATCACATTTGATTATTCTAGGCAAATAGCTCATTCTAAACGATTTTTGTTTCCCGCTTTTGTATTGCCCCCGCGTTTTCTTTTAAATGTGACGTATAACAGTTGCAGAGCTAGAAACCAGTCTATAATTGCAGATGAGGTTCTAGAGTGGAAACTGACACTGCAACCATAACAAGTTACATTCAAGATAGCGGTGCGCTGGAACGAAACAAAAACTGAAAACGAAAATAAAAACTGCATGTGTTCCAATTTTAGATTAATATTGTTGGACGTTCGAGGATCCCTTTCCAAGGAATCCTTCTTCTTCTAGTACAGTTATTTATGTCAAGCTAAGGTTAATTCTCACGGATACTGCGCACAAGTAAAACTACAATTCAGACCAAAACTAACATCCTCCACACACAAGTCGTTCAAGATTCCTGTCAAAGTGTGAGAGTGGTATCCCAGATTTTCCTCTGATTTTCTCAGTTCGGCTTTAAATTTTCGAACGAATATGCATTAATAATAGCAAACAATTAAACCAATTCCCTAAAAGAATCAAAGAATTGAACCAAAGATTGCGTTAACGGTACTGAAAACACAAAGAGAACAAGTTTCTGCAAAGTGGTACACATTGCGAAGCGAGACACTTTATATACAAACCAACCGGCTCCAGGCTGGAGGATTCAAAACAACAACCATTGTTGCACAAAATTTTATGCAAACGAGAAAGTCCCAGCTATAAATCACTGCTACTCCTACGGAGTATCCGTGAGTCAAAAAGTAAAATATAATTTTCTCTATAAATTTTTACCGAGTTGTGATTGGCTTTTTTAAAAACTTTTCTACTTGCTACTTGGCTGATCAAACTGAAGAGTGTGATAGCAAAAAAGTATGATTTAGGATAACATCCGGCTCGGTTTGGAACCAATCAAAATAAGGGCAGCACTAATGATATTGAAATGGATATAATACCAGTAAATGTTGTTCCTACACGAAGCAAACTTAATCCTCCACTCCAATTAGGATGTTCTTCATCCTTTCAGTTCTAGTAAATCCTGCTATCTAGCACTTCTGTCTTATCTAGCACGTAAATGCGGGGTCAAGTTGATCAAACGCATTAATACTGAGAACAAAAAAAAGTTGACGAATTTATGGCTATCGCTATAAATCTTCATACAAACCTTAAAGGCAATAAACTGAAATTTATCAACTTTTATAACAAATTTATCAATACTACGACTTGGCTAGTTGTCTACTATCTAGTGAAGCTTTACAATCGTTACATTTTAAACTAACTTTATCTTATTTTAAAGAGAATTCTAAACATGTAGATGTGTTAGTAAAAGAACTACATTATAACGCAAAATAATTGATACAAGTTTTCCCCAATGCCACCGAAACGTTCAAATTAGAATTATTACCCATATGAAACTACTAGTTATGTAGTGTTGTAGGGTCACCTATATGCTAACACTTATGTCCAAGGCTAATTGGAAGTCCACCATTGAGGTACAGCATTATAAATGCTTAGCATGACACTATTCTGGTGTGGCAAAAACGAAATAACGTGAACAACCACTTATTCCTCGCCCATAGGTGCTAGACTATTTCTCTAGTGCAGCCAATCAGAAAGCAGGATTCTTACTGGAATAACAGTTGGTAATAGTACTGACATGGCATTTCTACTTTTTTCTTGTTATACGTGAAAAATAGTTATCATTTTCACCGAAGAATGATTGCAAATGACCACTGACACATTCCAAGGCGTGCAACGGCAAAACATTGCATAACTAGTAATGTTCGAATCCAGTCTCCAAGAAAAACATTCCACTTAACATACATTCAGGGAGATTCGGCTTCTTGCAATGTATGAAGGGAATGTTAGTTGAATACCGGCCCCTAATTATAAGAAATAGCAACTTTATGTTTTATTGCTAATAAATATACAAAGACGATACTGCTTTCTGCAAGATAATTCTGCTTCTAATTTGGTTTGAAACAAACCAACTGTATTTTTTTCCCTTATGACGTGATATTTCAATTAAATTATCTACAACAACAACGTATTTTATACCATAATAGTTTAAATATTGTTTTACGGAGCGACTAAAAAATCAAGGTCCAACAAAAAATGTATCACGCTAAATTATTATATAATTGATATTTTCACTCTATTTTGATTTTTAGTTTGGATAGCAACCTGTCAAAACCTAAAGACATTTTACTGTTAAGCTTCTAGCTTTAGAACTTTGATTTAAGCAAAAGAGAAATAAAACTGGCGTAGTTCAATTTAGTATAGCACTTCAAAAATATATCTTTAATTGTTATAACTGATCTTCGCTGTTTTTTTTTTATCGAAAGACAATGACATTCATCATTTCATTCATTTCCATGATGGTAATTTGAATATCATTACCCCATGTAAGGTAATCCGTGACAGTCTTGGATTCTGGATTCCATGATGTGGACTCTGGATCCCTGGTACTGGATTCAAGGTTCCATTCCAGTGGATTCCGGATTCCAAAAAATCTGCTTTCCGAGATTGCAGATTCCTAGACCTATGTTCCAGATTCCAAAGACTAAGATCCCGGATTTCATAAGCAAGTGTTTCCTGGATTCCGAATTCCACAAGCAAATGCTCTCTGCATTCCGGAATCCCGATTACCTTAAATGGGGCGAATCCCAGTTTTGTACGGTTGTTAGGGGAAGAGATTTATCACATAAACAACGTATAAGAAGCTTATTTGTGCAATGATTCCAAACTTGAGACTTTAATGCGTCTATGCCTACGATATATTAATATAAATAGTACCTTAGTTATATTTAACGTGGTTGAAACAAATTTGGTAGTTACCGTTTTCAAAAAACTTACCCGGCTTGCAAAAAAAGCAAACTACCTGTATCAAACACCAAATATTTTTGATTTACGTCCTATTACTAAATTAGGTTCTTTTTTAAATAATTACTGTTTTGTACTATATGTTTACATTTTATCAATTTTGACATGAGCAGCACTCTTCATGTTTATGAACATAACGCCTGGAAGAAGAGTTTTATTCGACTTCATCGCGTTCACAGACAGCAGGGTTGTCAAGAGCAACAGCCAGGTTTTTCCCGCTCTGACTCCACATACTTCGCAATGTTAAACTTTTCTTCTGAAGACCTCTTTAATGTTCTGTGTTTGATATCCCTGGTAAATAAACAAACAGTGTTATTAGTTTTCCCTTTCTGCAAATGATATCGACCAATGACAAATCAGATATTGAATGATATTGCGATATAGGAATGTAAACCAGCCCCCTTCCCAGATTTCATAGCAGGTTTGCTCTCAAATGATGGTTATAAGAATATAGTTACGACAACTTCGGGGAGGGGAGGAGTATTTTGCAAAAGGATATAATACCTTATTATAGGAAATTAACAATACACTTTATTAACGCAATTTTGGAAAATTCGTGTTAATTAAATGTATCTTAATATATATTGATGTAAATTTTTTGCACGTTATTTAACAACATTGGTAATTTAAATCACCTTTATTTCATTAGAAAAATCTAATCCATGACTCCTCTACAAGGCTCCTCTCAGAGTCACTATCGGAGAAGATATCTCTTTGTCCCAATATACTTACACTGAGATTTCTAAGGAGCCCTGAACCGGTGGAGACCGTTTGTATTTATAGATTTTACCTCGCCATTATGTTAGCTTCTCTCTTCAATGATAACCAGATATATCAGCTCAGATCTATGTTAATATGCCCAACCGTGGCGGAACATAAGGTTCTTTGCAGAATAATTTGTCGAGCAATTGCAAATCAGTCGTATTTGTTATTTTTTTCTTGCTTCGATCCATTTGAGCAACCCTAAAAGCTAACAACTGTAAACGCTTCTTTTTCCTTATAGCACATTACATAGATGTTGAGATTTGTAAGTGCACAAATGTAAATCGCGAGTTTGCAGAAATCGAATTAAATAAAGTATGATGCTGATCGTAAAAATTCGAGTTATAAATTTAATCCATGTAAACCTAATTTTTGAAAAATTCGCATTAATTTAGTGAAACGTTGATTTTCGTCGCGTTGTTAACGTGCTTTGTTTATTTCCTATAATAAGGGTAACACAGTAGTGTTCCCAGTGATCTATATTGCCATATGTTCCCAGTGATCCATATTGCCATAATAACTGTGTGGGCAATGTTTGAGATTTGAAGTAAATAACAATACCAAAACGAAAAATATATTGAAACAAGACACTCTAGGAGCGTATACTTGTGCCAGCTCGTGGATAAAATGTGAAAGCTTTTGATTTTATTGAGTTCCGATTGTATACGCAAGACTTGGCTTCTCTCAAATAGCAGAATATAGCCGCTGTCCAGTATATCAAGTATTACATCAAGTGGCTGAATACCTCGACACAAATAAAACAAAACGCTCTAGGAGCGTATACTTGTGCCAGCTCGTGTATAAAATGTGAAAGCTTTTGATTTTATTGAGTTCTGACTGTATACGCAAGACGTGGCTTCTCAGTTATATCAAACAGCCGAATATAGCCGCTGTCCAGTATATTAAGTATTACATCAAGTGGCTGAAGACCTCGACACAAATAAAAAAAACACGGGGCAAACCTAAACTTGTGCCGCGCTTCGCTGCTGGCACAAGTAAAAAGATTAGATAAGCAACGCATCGTTAAACTTGGTTTAAGGCTTTTTTCCCGATCCATGGGGAATCACGTTAGTAAGTAAAGCTATCCCTTATCGGCAAGGATAAGAGTAGACATCACACTTGAGCCTTTTGCACATCTGCTGAGTAGAAGCTCTAACCTGTTTTTGCTGGATATATCGCAAGGTTTTTCAGTTCTTGTTATACTGAAACCTTACAAGGAAGGCTATTCAGGAAGAAGTTGGTAGATATTGCATCTTTTCATTGCTGATATTATTGCCGCTTTGAACAGTTTTGCCATATCAAACATGAAGTCTAATAGTAAATTCTCTTCTCTCCTACCTTGCTACTGCCATAAATGCTAAATCTACATTCAATCCAGTTTTTGCACTTGTTTCCATGAATGCCACATTGTGGTCCTAGATTTAAGTAAATGAATATATCTAAATAGGTATTACCGAAAGAACGTGATAAAAGCAAGTGTATAACTAATTTCACGAAAATTACGACACTTTTCAATTTTAAAACTGACATGTTTCGGCAGTTACAAATGCCATCATCAGAGTAATAAAGGACTGAGTGGATACAAATTAGTAGTGAACGATAATAAACATAAATACTAATGAGAAAGCTACATAAATATTAATAACAGGTTGGTATGTTTGACCTGTTGATTTAAAGAAGGCTTACATCAATTGATATGCTGTGCCTCCTTTATCTTGAGGCTGAATTTAGTGCTGGCACAGTCAATTATGGAAAAGCATTCTCTAGATCATGCATCACTGCATGCCCTTGACACCTGGTTCTTCTCGTATTCGCAAGACATTAGAATCATGGCACACCGCTTCGACAAGTCATGCAGATAACAATTCTAGGCC